>JAIUZE010070601.1:0-53996 GCA_022085475.1 Heliosperma pusillum | reverse complement strand
ACACAAACCAAAAGGCATTCTACGATAAGCAAAAACACCCTTAGGACAAGTAAAAGTAGTCTTTTCCTGATCATCTGGATGAATAGGGATCTGAAAGAACCCTGAGTACCCATCCAGATAACAGAAAAACTCATGAGAGGCTAACCTTTCTATCATCTGATCAATGAAAGGAAAGGGGAAATGATCTTTCTTGGTGGCGGCATTTAACTGCCTATAGTCTATACATATCCGCCACCCAGTTACTAGTCGAGTAGGTATCAATTCATTCTTTTCATTTTTTACAACTGTAGTACCTCCTTTCTTGGGTACGACCT
Source organism: Heliosperma pusillum (assembly GCA_022085475.1). Lineage (NCBI taxonomy): Eukaryota > Viridiplantae > Streptophyta > Magnoliopsida > Caryophyllales > Caryophyllaceae > Heliosperma > Heliosperma pusillum. The sequence goes on along the minus strand of JAIUZE010070601.1, from coordinate 53,682 downwards.
GAACTGGGCTTACCCATTTGGAGTGACCAACTGAATAAATAATACCTGCATCGAATAGTTTCATCACCTCGGTCATCACAACCTCCTCCATCTTCGGGTTCAGCTTTCGCTGACCCTGTGTGCAAGGTTTGTGACCTTCTTCCAGCTCAATCCTCTGCATACAGACATCAGGGCTGATGCCCTTGATGTCATCCAGTGAATAGCCCATTGCTTTCCTGTTCCTCTTGAGTACAACCAACAAAGCGGTTAGTTGTTCCTCTTTCAGTTTGGAACTAACAATAACTGGAAATTGCTCAGTAGTATAAAGAAAAGCATATTTAAGGTGAGTTGGAAGAGGCTTACGCTCGGGAACTTTTACCTCGGCAGAACACAAGGCATAACCCAAGTGTCCCAGCTGTTCTTCCTCTGCGTCAGTCAATTCTACCTCATATGTAGTAGCTCCAAGCAATTTCAGCACAGCGTCATCGTCATCAGAATAATCTGCACACTCATCTAACAAAGTCAAGGACTCCAACGAATCCTTTATCAAGGAATCCGGGCAAAAATCATAAGTGAACTCATCAATGATATCAACAGAAAACCAAGTATCCTCTATCATTGGTCTAGATAAAGTGTCAGGTAAACTGAACGAAACTATATCATCCCCTACATCTAGAGTTAAACGCCCGAGTTTAACATCTATAATGGCCCCAGCAGTACACAAAAACGGCCTACCCAAAATAATTTGGGTACGGGTATCCTCAGCAATGTCTAAGACTATGAAGTCAACAGGAATAAAAAACTTGCCCACCTAAACGGGCACGTCTTCTAGGACACCTAAGGGCCTCCTAACAGATTTATTAGCCATCTGTAGGGTGATATTGGTCGTTTTCAGACAACCCATGTTAAGCTTACGACAGATAGAATAAGGCATGACACTTACACTAGCTCCAAGATCACATAGTGCCTTATCTATCACGACATCTCCTATAACACAAGTAATAGAGAAACTACCCGGATCCTTTAATTTAGGGGGAGACTTATTCAGAATTAGACTACTAGACTCTTCCATAAAAGCGACAATAGCGAAATCCTCAAGTGCCTTCTTACGCGTAACAATGTCTTTCATAAATTTGGCGTAAGGTGGTACTTGAGTGATTAGCTCGGCAAAAGGTACAGTTACCTGAATGTTTTTAACCATGTCTACAAATTTACTGAACTGTTTCTCCGTCTTTGAATCGCGCAGACGACCTGGGTATGGGACTCTGACCACCGGAAGCGGGTCCCCAATTTTCTCTTTACTCGGTACCTTCGCAGCAGGGGAGGGTACTTCATTGCACACAACCTCAATTTGCGTGTCTGATATGTGACATTCACTCGATTTAGACTTCTGTGCACTTGATCGAGTGATTCCTTCCTCATCATCCTTCGATCGAGTGGAAGGGCTACTCGATCGAGGATCTCTTACGACCAGTTTACTCGATCGAGTAAATATACTGCTCGATCGAGGGTTTTCTTCAACAGGACTACACGATCGAGAAGTGGGTTTACTCGATCGAGTGGTATCCTTAGCAAAACGCTTCGATCGATCGTTATTTTCAGTCGATCGGTTACTTCTCTGCACATCTTAAATTAATTCGTCCGAGACATCATCGACCTCAGTATGTGTGCTTCCAAGGACGTGTACAGGACCGTCTTAAGCTTGACCACTGCTCAGATTTATGGCATTGACTGGATCATTGCTTGGGAGGAGTGAATTGCATCTGTCGAGCAGTTTCCGGAGGGTATCCGTACTAGATTGTTGCTCAAGCTTTTGTGCATTGATAGTGGCCTTGATATCTTCATATTCGACTTGGGTAATGAGTACCTTGCCTTCATCTATGGGTGGTTGAGATTTTGCAGCATTTAACTCGGCATATAATTCGGAAAAAGAACCCCCTTGCTTGAATTTCCTATAAGCAAGAACCCTTGCTGAATCAGCCAAACAAGTAATAGGGTCATGTCCTTCATCACCACATCTACCACAAACCATCTCAATAGCTTGAACTTGGTGTATTTCACCTAAATTCCCCGTATCTATCGCATGAAGTTCTTCAACCACAATGTCTCTCCTTCTTTCCGCTCTAGGATTACCGTAGCTAGCAGAATGGATGGCCATATTTTCAATAAGTTGCCACCCTTCATCAGCCTCCACATTAGCCTGAAATCTCCCTCGTGCAGCAGCATCCAAAACCATTCTTTGCTCATAAAGCAACCCATTGTAAAATTGGTTGCACAAAAACCATTGCTCAAACCCGTGATGCGGAACTGAGCGAACTAGCTTCTTGAACCTGGCCCATGCTACACTCAAATCTTCAGTAGTAGATTGAGTAAAGTTCGTGATCTGGCTGCGCAGCGCATTGGTTCACTGAGGAGGAAAGTATCGTTTATAGAAGGCTAGAGCTAACGAACTCCAATCTTTAACCCCAGCAGCCTTCCTATCTAAATCTCTCCACCAATCCTTAGCATCATCAGTCAAGGAAAAAGGAAAAAGGAATTCCTTTACCTTGTCTTGCGTCACACCAGCGACTACAGGGATGGCGGAACAATAGTCTGTAAATACCTCTACGTGCCTAGCTGGGTCTTCATCTACCATACCCCCGAATAAATTCCGTTCCACTAAACTGTAGTAAGACGGATGTATTGTGAAGGTACCCTCATCAGCAAGAGGGAGAGTAGTTCCCCTAGGTAGAGTCTCAGCACTGGGCTCAGAATGACTCGCAATCTTAGGCATCCTGCAGAGAAATTACAGCAGCAGCAGGTTCAAATGGTCCTCTTTTAGGATTTATACCTGCAAATTCGAAACACTAACTCAAATATGAGAACAACCTCAAGGAATAAATCCCTTGAGACCAAAGACAAACTAAAGAAAGCTACAAAATTACACCGTCTCCCCGGCAACGGCGCCAAAATTTGATACGGCTGTCGCAACCCTATCAAAGATAAAACCTGACGGTCTCAACAAAATGCAACAGAGGCAGTCGGGTGTCGAATCCACAGAGAGAGGGAATCCTATAACTTGCTAAGTCTGCCAAAGTATCGGAATTGGGGGTTTTGTTTAATCAATTTTCTAACACTACAAGATGAAAGGAGAAGAGAAATAAAGAGTGAAATAACAGAAAGGAGAAGAACTAGGATCGTCGGTTCCCCATGGCATCCAGGGTCAGGATTAAAATCAAAGTAAAGTCTAAATAGGTTTGTGGGTAGTGAAAAGGTCCTTTCGGTCCGCTATTCGCCCTAAGATATACTAACTTAGCTCTCGCCCTCATTAGCAAAATCCCAACGTTCATCACTGATCTTTCCTTTTCCAATCTCTCGATCTAGGTCAAGGGAGTATCAAGTCAATCAATTGAATGCGTCGACTCAAATAATTAAAAGCTATTAAATGCGATGATTGCATCCAAACCTAATCTAAAGGTTACTAATCAATTCATCTTACCTACGCCACGGTTCCCCTAAATCCTAGGAAAGGAATTAGCTACGCATAATTGAAAGAAGAACAACAACAATAATAGATAAGAAATAAAAAGACATAGCGAAATAACTAATTGAATTCCAGAACAATAATACCCGAATTTGAAAGAAGAAGAAAGTCAGAGGAAGTCCTCAAATTCACATCAAAAATCAAAGTCAAAGATCAAGTCTAGGGTACGAAGTTCTTTTTTAGTCTACAGTTTAGAGTAAGGCGTATGTCTATTGTTCTCGTTTTTCACCCTTAAGTAAAAAGAAAATTCACAAATTACAAGGCGTCCATTGCTTAACACACTATCTCGCGAAGCCCATCAGCATGTAACCACTCGATCAAGCAGAATTTGTTGTCCAAAGCACTCGATCGAGTAACCATAGTGCTCGATCAAGTAAACGTCCAAAGCCAGCAGCTCGATCGAGCACAACAACGCTCGATCGAGGTCTTATAAATAATAAAGTAGTCGATCGAAGGCTTTTACACCTCGAACGAGTGTTTTGCTCGTGGATTTCGTTCTTCCATTCCTTCAACACGACTTCACGCATTCCGAGACACCAAGATTCCTTTCCGACTCACTTATGCATGCTTGAGGAGCTACAAAATAGCTAGTTTTCCGTCATTCTGGTCCATATATGCAAATATTACAAAACAAACCAAAGTAGACTATTCGGGGGACATTTGTAGTAAAACACTACTAAATAAGCATGGAAATGCGTGCAAATATGGCCTAAAAGGTCTATATAAAATACACGCATCACGACCTTTGAATTATCATGGATGAGAGATAGGTTTGGAGTTCATCCCTCTCTCTTCCCTCGAGTTGACCCTTGCTCAAGTTGCTACTCTTCAATCCTTCCCCTGTTTGGTCCATTTTTCTCATTGGGCGTACCTCTTAGTATCGTGATTTGTGAGCTTGATGTTCGAGTCACTCTATGTACGTGTAATGTCTTCTTATTTTTCTTTTATCTTTGAGAAAACCTTCAAAATACCATATTGTATTTCTAATTTAACTTTTCAAAGAAGTCTAAAGATGGATTGTGTACCCTCTTTTTGGAGAAAATGGATTTCTTTTGCTTTTACATTTGGATTTTGTGTTTGGTTGGATGTTTGGACTTGTTATTGGAGACGTCTGATCTGGTGACTAGTCCTGCACTTACTAACGTTTGTTTTATTTCGATTTCACTATTTTGACATTGCTTTGATTTAAATAACTAGAGTTCTTGTTCGCGACGGGCACTCTTGTGATCCATAAATGAAGTTTCGCACTTATGAAAAATCTCCTTAAACCGTTTTCGAGAAGAACCTCGTTTCATAAATGTTCCCTTGTAAAAGCTTTCGTGTTAATTTTGAAAACCGATTCTTATCTTTGATACTTTTGCTTTCTACTCTCAAGTTTCGAGGGTGAAACTTTTTAAAATGTGGGGTGATTGTAACACCCGCAAATGTACCTTATTTTATTTTAATAATATTAGATTATTATTGATTAGCGTAATTTTAGAGTTAGTTTAGAACTTAGTTTCCCGTGTGTAATTTAGCAAATCCGAGTTCGTATTCGGACTCTACTCGGAATTCCATGTGGGTTACGCCTGAAGCCGAATTTTGGGCTTTTTCCTCATTCATTTCTCCACTCACCCGTTATAACCCCTTATTTCCCCCATCTTTTTCCACTCACCTCTTCTTCCTCACCAAGCAACCAAAACCCTAACCACCATTTTTATTCAACTCAAGCATCACTCAACCCATCCATTCCTCACCCAAATTTTTTGATTTTCATCATAATCTTCCCCTTTTATCATCCTCTACCTTGTGTGGTAATAAAATTACCGTCTTTCTCATTTTCAATTTTTCCGTCTTTCTCAAAGGTGAATTGTATTCATCTTTTGGTGTCTTTTTGTAGGTGGAGACCTTCAAGACTCCGACAAGGATTACTGTAACACCCGGAAATGTACCCTATTTTTCTAGTAGAAATATTTTACGAAATCTTTTCAGCGAATTTAAGTTTTAAATTAGCTTTTTATGTTTCGAGTCGAATTTAGAATTTCCGAGTTCGTATTTGGAATTTCTGCGAGATTCTATGAAAATCCCGTCTTAAGGCGAGTTTGACTTTTCTTGACTCATTATATCTCGTATTGACTTTTCTTGACTTTTGAGTCGAGTTTGACTTTTCTTGACTTTTGAGTCGAGTTTGACTTTTCTTGACTTTTGAGTCGAGTTTGACTTTTCTTGATTTATGAGACGGGTTTGACTTTCTTGACGTTGGAAACCGTCTTTGACTTTTCTCCTACATAACTCACACTACTCCCTCCTTAACCTAATATTTCATTCAACACAAAATCAAACCAAGCTTTCTTCCTCTCTAAGAAAACCCAATTTTCCCTCTTTGAAATAGATCTTAGAATTGACGTAACTTCTTCGTTACTTGCTAGAATTCACGTAAGTTCGTCTTATTCTTCCCCTCTTACCTTCCTCTATCCGTATTGGTAATAAAATTACCGTCTTTCTCGCTTTTTAAATTATCCGTCTTTCTCAAGATGAATTTTATTCATCTTTTATTACCTATTTGTAGGTGGAGACTACTAGGAAGGCTTAGTAATCGATTAAAGACGCGTAAAGGTAACGGTGAAGGGTTACACGGTATCATTTACGTGTTTTGCATGCTTTATATGTTATAAATCGTATTTGGAATATGATTAGAAGCTTAGGAATCATGTTATAATTTATGATTGTTGTTATTTGATGATTGTTGATGATGAATATTGATTATTGGTAATTATTAGAAGTGAATTAGGAGGATTGAAAATGATAGAATTGGTGCTTGTTGTTCTCGGGTGGAATTGTATTCCTGGCCGAAGGACCGGCAGCCGGTCTAGTGCCCGGCTAGAAATTTCCTGCACCGACCCTTTTTCGTAGAATGATCATAACTCCTTCGTTACTTGCTTGTTTTGGGCTTGTGACCACTCGTTGGAACCGTAAGAGGATAAGCTATCACCTCGACTTGGAATTTCTGCATTCCCATATCTAGAACTCTAGTTATGACCGTTTGAAGTGGACCCTTATTTTAGTTAGTTTCCAAACTCGGTTTTTGTGTGTTGTTGTGCTCCGAGCCGGGGTACCGGCCGCCTCCCTCCACCCCGGCCTGGAACACAGCTGTGTTTTCTTCTTGAAATTTCTAAATCTCGTAATTTATAATAGTTCGCATGATTCGTTTATCGTATAATTTTACGTAGTGACTTATAATATTCATGTTTTGGATATATGATATTTCATTCGCTTGTATCACATGTTTTGTGACGGTTTTTGCTATGTCCCACTTTGAGTCGGTTTTTTTACAAATGATACGGTTTGAGCACTATTTTGTCTTGTGCTTTGTACTCTCATTCCCTTGGCTACCTTCCCGTTCGTAAGGCTGGAATGTCGGACCGGAGAGGTATCCTACTGCTTAAATGCATGTGTTAGTGGGCATACGACGACGTTGTTGGGAGTTGAACGCTATGCGTTGATCGACCCGGCCGTCAAATGTTGTGTACTTGCGAGGTGGTGTTATTTGCATGTAGCGTACCGCTTGTTATGAGGCTTGTGCTCTTTTCCGCCTCTTTCGTGAATTGATCTACCGACTTTGGGGTACTCGGCATTTATTATTATAAGCCCGAGTCTTGGATGCGAAACGTTTTATCGCATGTCGAATCGGAACACGTTATATTCCGAGATCCTGGCCAGGTTTAGACAGGACCGGATATTTATTATCGTCGTGCTACCAGGAGGAAATTAGTCTACATATACGAAATGTAGCATCGTGTATGAGTGCAGGGAAATGCTTTATCCCGTGGATGCCTGTTAATCATACTTGCCATGTACACGGTGCTAGTGCGTTTCATTTACCGTGAGAGATGTCGTCTTTGTGTCGTCGTCTTTGAATGCGTGATTTCATGATATTATTCATGATCATTGCATGATTGGGCACCGTCAATGTATTGGTTCGTGAATGGATGATAAAATGTTGGATTTATTGTGATCATCGCATGACTTGGCATGGTTGTTTGTCGAGTCTCAATCTTATCAAACTTATACCGCTAACGGTGAGATGCAAGCCCTAGTGAGCGTATTCGGTTGCCTAAGAGTGTTTTCCCCGAGTCTTTGTATCACATGATGGATTCGGATTGTATTCCCTATGCTCTTATCATTTTATATAGAATTGCCTATCTATTCTAATTGTACCTCACATGTATATCTATATATGCATGATTTACTTTTGTATTTCCTTTGATGTACGTTTAATGTGATATGGCTGGGAGAACCCGGAGTTACTCCCCACTGATTGTGGCGTTCATGTTTTTCATGAATGAACAGGTTGCTTGCATGGATGGCTTTTTGCTTATGCTATTTTGGGTTCGGGTGTGAGATAGCGGGCGTTGTCCCTGGAAGATTAACCTCTAGTCGTTAATTAGCTAGTTTGCTAAACACTTGTTCTTTGTTTACATTTTGAGAGACTCCGTCTCTTTGTTATATTCCGTACTTAGTTTGTAATATTTTGACACTCCTCGTTTTATCTATCTTGCATGTATAAAAGTTTTTAAAATACCGTATTTCCGCAGTTTACTTCACATGCTTGTATGTTTTATATTTCCGCATTCGCGAGGGTTGTCACAAGACTAACTCACATTTAAATGTTAAGATACCGTCTCACATTGAATTGATAAGAGACCAATGATAAGGTACCGTTTTTAAATTATAATGACATGAGACTATCTCGTATAATTAAATAAAAGGAGATCGACTCACATTGAATAGATATGAGACCGTCTCAATTTATTTAGATTGAAGTTTTTTCAATTAATTAAATATAGATGAGACTGTCTCACTTTAGTTAGATAGGAGTTCATCTCAATTAAATAAATATGAGATCGTCTTGAATCAAAAAGATAGGATGCCGTCTCAAATTGAATAGATATGAGGCCGCTTCAATTTGAATAGATAAAAAAACATCTATCACACATTATAATGATACGAGACATTTACATCCAGATGAAATTAGAATCCATCACTCGAGAGAAACAATTATCTCTACTAATATCAGGCTGCAAATACAAGTTCTTGTGAGATTTGACACATACTTTATGATATAGGTTCAAAAAAAGTCTATGACATTACCAATAGATAATGTTATAGGTTTCACATCACTCAAGTTCATTGAATAAAGTGCAATAAACTCTACAAATTTCACACATACTAGTGACCTGAAATAGAAAAAATTTTGGCCTAACCAAAAACAATCTGTGGCAATTTGATAAAGGTAACTACAAAATTCAGACTTTTAAATCCAATTCAATATGTGGTAAATGGAATTGCGGCATGTAATCGTTATTTCCAATCCAAGTTTCATTAGATGAGTTGGAAATATTTACTGTTAGATGCACCGCTTTATATGCTTATATTAAATTAGCAGTCCCACATAACTTTTCAATTAATTAAAACATGTGAACTCAAGCGAATACGAGCCGATTCACGAATGAATAGTAAGATTGACAAAAAAAAAACAGATTACAAGTTTGAGAGATTACCTTCATTGCTCTAATAGACGAGAAAAAAAATTAACGAATAACTATAATTCCAACAGTTATGCTCAATTAGTTAGAGTTTCGTGTTGATAACGTGTTATAGAATAAGAAATGCATTAAACCATATATACAAAAGGTAGAGAGGCAATAAGGGAAAATAGGTTGAGGGAGAGAAGGGAGATTCAATAGGGTTAGTATATTCATCTCATTCAGGGGTATATATAATACATTTCATATGGGAAACCTAATTACATAATGGACCATAAAGCCCAATGGACATCCACATAATACGTTTCATAAGAAGAATTGTATAATCAAAAGCTTGATTTATTATGAGGACAACATAAAATATTTATAGTATAACTGTATAAGAGGTTGTTGGATCAAATAGTTATAGGCCCTTACGTTTTGATAATGACAAGTGTGCTTAATTGAATGTATATTTGTTGCTTGTAATTGTTTGCTTAGTGTTGATAGGATAAACATGATTTTATTTTAGCAATGATGATTTGTGATTCAATTGAGTTTATTTAACGTACAAGTGAAGAGTCTTGAATGAAGCTCAAGCATGTGATAAAAAGTTTATGTTCAAGATGGAAGTGGTGTTTTAGGAACAATTCTAGCTAGTAAGGTTATAACTGTTTTAGCTATAACTTTGCTCACCATACTAAAGGTTATAGACTTATAGGTGCTTTAGCTATTAGTTTAAGTTGCAGTATTAAAAGACACGACTTTCTCAGATTTAAAAATAGTTTTTTCAAAGGCTAACATTTTATAATCTTGTATAGAAAAACTTATTTATGATAGGATGAGATTTGGGCTTGATTAGATCTATTCAGTTTGAGATTTCCTAATTGGTTAGCTATACTCCTTGTTACAACTTATGAGTTGTTCCTTGATGTGCTATCTAGGGTTTTATTATGACTTAACTCTAAAACCCTAATTTATCCAATGCTTCCTAAATATTTTTATTATGGTTTCGCCAATATGAACGGTGGGCTTATGAGCCGTCACCTATTCATACGAAACACCGTGGGTAAATAGTACATTAAGTTAAATCCAAGGGTGGTCATAGATATCTTATCTCTTTAGTTTTTGGGTTTGTAATCTATCATGTTACTAAAGATATTGTTGCATTTGTTAATGGTTAATTCTTGCCTTACACTCTACATGGGAATAAGCGGTACTTTAGGATTTTGGAATAAACATTTCACTCTCCTTTTCTACTATAAATACGATACTCCCTCACTCGTTTAAAACTACTTTTCGAGCTTTAAAATTTCAGTGCAAAGTAAATCGATATGTATAAACTTTTGCATTTGAGATTTATTTTTGAAAAGTCGTGCTATTATATTGCAATTATTTCTAGAATATCGTTATTGGCCGGATAATAGAGCTTAATATTGTTTCTTACTCGTTCAATTGTGTGAACATCATATCAAAGAACAATCAAGTGCTTTCTTATTAACGTAAGATAGTAGAGTATTTAACGATACTCAAATAGTTACAACTAGAGTTAGTTGTAAGAGTGGGTTAGTTAATTTCTAGTCCGTAGAATTTCTCGGGCACTACCTCCACATCCAGCCATGGGCCCTCAATTTTCAACCTTCGACGACGAAAATTTCAAAGATTTCAACCTGGATCATCCTTCCCGAACTACCGATTGAGTACCATTGCATTGACAACCTCCAAGCCATCGGTAACTTCCTTGGTGGGTTCATCAAGCATGACCCAAATGGGCCCAATAAAAAATAATGCCATGTTTACTAGGATATCAGTGCACCTTGATTAGAGAAAGCCACCCCCTACCAAGATTTGGCTGGGAAGCTTTAGCCAAGAAGTCAAAAAAACAAATATTTTGTAGGGCTTGTCTTAGTTTTTGCAATGGGTCTTCCTCGAAAGACGCGGATAAGACGACTTCGTCGACACTAACACACAGAGCGACATAACCGTAAAATAATAATGGAGAAATGAAAGATCCCCCTCCCTCTGAAGCGTGGACCATGGTTCCATTTAAAGAATGTTGTAAGAATGCTTTACCTTGCTCTAAAGATGATTTTATGTCCTGTGTGTTCCCTTGTGCTAGTCTGTGCTCTGACATTCTGCAACCCCATCCCCTATTCCATTCCAACTTTATTTTTGACCAACCTTTTGGTTCACCCGCCTTTTCCTCTCTCATCTCTAAACTTGTTCTCTTTTCCCCTGCTTTTTCATACCCTACCCTTTCAAAAATCAAGCTCTCGAAAAACTCCCAATCTACAGCCAACATTGAAAAAAGAAATAACTCTGCCTCGTCTTACAATAGATTTGATGCCCTGCTCTCCACTAGGAAATATGATCCTTCTCCGACTGCTTATCCCCTCCTCCTACCGCTCTCCACCACCTCTCTTCCATCCCAGCCAACCATCCCTTTCCCTAATAACTCTTCTCCTCCTCCACCAGGAGGCGAGTCCAAGGGCTTGCTTCCAACCACCACAATTAACACTTCCAGAAGTCCCAATCAACCTAACAACCTTCATTTACGAAAATCGCCTCGTCTCGCCTTAACTAACCATTCCCAATCTTCGGTCAATCCTTGCCAATCCCACCAACGCTCCCCTAAATTGTCTAAACATCTGCCTCGTCAATCCCTGGATGCAAAACAGCTGCATTATACCAGTTCACTTACCAGACCTAGCAGACCTTCAAATCCTGCCTCGAGTTGTCCCAATATGTCAATGGTTGTTCCTCCAGAGCTTCTCTTTCTAATGGACCCTACACCCATTTTGCCTCGATTGAGGAGGGTCTATCTATTGAAATTGACCTCCAAGGAACTCCTTGTAGCAAGTTTCTCACACTCTGTCCCGTTCTTCCGGACAAGAGCTCGTCTGAGGGAGCTGGATGTCTGGATCAGCTAGGATCTTATGGTAACGGGACACAGGGAAAGTACAATGACTCTTTGCGGAACCATTCGGAAGTTTTTCAGCGCTCGTCTCGGATGGGAGTTAGACGTGGTCGAGGACAGGGAAAGTTCGAGAGCTCAGGACGAGCTATCTAATTCCTTCCTCCTCCCTGCTAACATGAATATCCTTTATTGGAACTGTCGTGGAATTGCAGACCCTCCTTTAAAAATCATTTCTCTTACCTCCCAAATGGTCATAAACGTAACGTTGTTATTCTTACTGAGACTAGAGTCAGAACCCTAAAATCTTTGACCATTTGGCAATCGCTTCCCTTTGACTCCTACGAGATTCTGGACCGGTTGGCTTCACGGGTGGCATTATCATTCTCTGGAATATGAGGGACGTTGCTGTTATGCTAGTTAACAAACGCGATCAATTTATCAATGTGGTGGTTGAGGTACCCTCCCTAATTTTTAACTTTTTTCTTTCTGGGAATCCTAAGTTTCGCCTCCGCCGCCTTTGGGCTAACCTTGTTAATCTTTCCACTAATCTTAATTTGCCTTGGGTCTGTACTGGATATTTCAATGAAGTTACGAATGCATCCGAAAAAATTGGGGGTCGTGGTATTAAAATGAATAAGGTTGCTCTTGTTAAGGATACTATAGACTCTTGTAATTTAATCTATCTTGGGTTTTCGGGACCAAAATTCACCTGGACGAATAGACGTTGTGTTAATCCCATTTTGGAGCGCCTTGACCGGACTTGGGTGAATCAAAGATGGCTTGATCAATTTCTTACCTCCCCAAATTTTTACTAAACCCGCCTCTCTTCTGACCATTTCCCCATTATTATTCTTAAGACTTCCCTTCTTTTTAGCCCTCCTCCCAAGTCTTTCAAGTTTGAATCCCTTTGGCTTTGTGATCCGACCTTTCTCTCCCTAGTTTCCCAAACCTGGCCCACCCCTACTGACTTTGTCCCCTCCAAACTCCATGACTCCATGACCTTGAATTGGCCTCGCCCTTTTCCAGCTGGGCCTCCCTTACCTTTGGTAGCCTGACAAAAAAGAAGAATAGGTTACCTTCGGTAGCCCTGTTCTGCGTTGGCTCCAACAAAGCACCGGGGCCGGATGGGTTTCACGCGGGTTTCTCTTAGAGGTTAAAGGGCATTGTCAAACCTGATATCATCCCCTTCATCCATAATATTTTCTCCTCTAAATCCGTCCCGTTAAGTATTTGTTGGAGTAAGTGTCCTCAACAATAGTGCAATCATCTAATTAAATATGAATAATAAAAATACAAACGGATGATGAATATTATAGTCAACCGGTCAACATTAATCGGTAATGATTGGCGTACTAGAGTTTGACGTTACTGTCCTATGACGGTGGTGATCAGTTTATCCCTTGAGGTCATACCTAAAAGACGATTCATTAATCATGAAAGTTAATTAATTGTATAGCGATACAGATTAATTACTCTCTTAAATTGAACAAAGTTTAAATTATAAGTGAGAATTATGTCTTATTGTAATATGATTAAATAAGATACATTTTAGTAATTTAATTGTTATATTACTAAGAATTCTTAATGTTTATGAAACATTTGAGATAAGCATGATTGGTTGCTTATGATTAAAATTGGTTGTAGATTATATTAACCAAATATGAGATTACCCATTCTATATACATGTAATTATAAATTATTACTTCAAAATGTTAAGTTTAATTTACTTGTTATAAAATTGCATTTAAATAGTTAAATGCACATTTATAAGTTAAATTACATGTCATATGTCACATGTCACTTGTGTGACAAATGAGAAATTACAAAAATAAAATGGACACCCATTTTACATGGGTGCACCGGTTTTGGGGGGATAAAGGGTATGCTTTAGGTGTTGAGTGTTGTTCTAATTAAGACTTAAATAACATGATTACTACCTAATGCCTAGACCCTACCCTACAACATAGTAAAGACAAAAAGTTAAGCATGCTCACCTTCTCCTATGGAGTGGCCGGTTGGTCATGCTAGTAATAAGGAGATGTTTCTCTTATTATTACTTACCAATCTTCTCATAAAAGTATAAATTGTTTTATCTCACATTCTCACTAGAAACTTAAGAATATCTCATATAATCAAGTTCATATATTACTAATAGGATACAATATTACTAAGAGTAGTAATAATAGCTGTATTAGTATTATTATCAAGAGATTCTCTTACATTATTCTAGTAAAATAATATAAGAGAGATTTAGGATAGTCTAGGTGCAACTTATTGTAATGGTTCTATACTTGAAGCTTGAGGAATATCATCCCATAATCATTTAAGCTCAAGAACAAGAGTAAGAAGAAGTCTTACTCTTGTGCCCATTTCGTCCAAAACCAATGTGAAGAAACAAGTTTTCTTCTTATCTTTGTTTTATATTGTTTGCATGCACTAGATCTTACATAACTAATTAAAGAGTTAATTAGTTCATCATTAGAAATGTCTAATTAGGGGGTTTATGAACCTAACAGTATTTATAAAACCGCCATCACTCTTATCCCCAAGATCCCCTCAGCTCCCCCCAATCGATTTCTAACTTCCGTCCTATTAGTCTTTGCAATACCACTTACAAGATCATCGCCAAAATCATTGTCAATCGTCTCAAGCCCCTTATGCACAAGCTTCTCTCTCCCAACCAGGGCAGCTCCATTGCTGGGAGGGGAACCGATACCGGTTATATTAGTGCGTCTGAAATTCTCCATTTGATGCACTCTTCTAAAAGCAAAGTCGGTTGTTTTGCTCTTAAGTTGGACCTTGAAAAGGCCTTCGACAGAGTTGAGTGGGATTTCGTTAGATCTTGTCTCATCTTTGTTAACATCGACAAATATACCATCGCGCTTATCATGAGTTGCATCTTCTCTACGTCCGCCTTTGTTAATCTTAATTGTACTCCCCTCAACACCTTTCTCCCCTCCAGAGGGATTCGTTAAGGCGACTCGCTTTCCCCGTAAATTTTCATTATTTGTATGGAAACCCTCTCCAACCTTATCCACCGGTCGTGTCACAATAATGACTGGACTCCCTCCCCTCTTGGCAAGGGTGGAGCCACTTTGTCTCACCTCCTCTTTGCCGATGATATTCTCGTCTTTGGTAGGTCGAGTGAGAAGAATCTTTGTGCCCTTCAAGACACTATATTCTCCTTCGGCGCCTCCTCGGGACAAAAAATCAATTGCCGTAAAAGTAAAATTATCTTCTCCAGAAAAACCCCTACCCATGATATTGTGATACACGGGTTCACGATACTTTCTCAAACTGTGATACACGGGGAACTACGGATAGAGAAACGAGGGAAAAGCGTAGAAATACGCATTTGTGGAGTCGCCACCAAATTTTGTGGGAAGTTGGAACCGTTCGAATACTTCATGTCATGTCAAGACACAAAGTAATGACATGAACACCAAGAACTCGTTACCCTTAGCTTTCTATTTCTAGAATGACTCTCGTGGATGCCAATGAACACGGATGTTTGTAGAGATCTGGAGTAAGGGGTGAGGGTACGTATTAGGAAGTTCTTTAATCGAACACCTAATCCCGCCCGCCTCAATAGCGGCCTCTACTAATGATTAGGGAAACTCTTCTGTATTCGATATATAGTCGGTTATATGCATGCAATGCAACATCCACGTTTTAATCCTAACATATGAATTAGCTATGTCGGTTAACATGTAGTTTAGCATTCAATTGAATCGAAATTGGATTTTAGATTGATTGCATATGAAAGGCAAATAAATCATACAATTTACAATGATTAAAAAAACTAAAATAAATATTACAATTGATTACAACTGATACGGGATCTATGTCGGAAATATGCCCAAAGGGAAAGATTTGAAGAAAAGAAAGAGTAGAATTAGAAATTAAACGAGCAGATTAGCAGAGATACTAGAATTAATAGTGATTAATTAGTAATTAAGGCTACGTCGGAGCGAATCAGGAAGTTCAGAGACAGAATCCAACCCAGAACAGGCGCATCGTGTGATGCGTCCTCTAGAAGAGGCGCAGCACTCTGTGCGTCTGTTCTTGAGTTGGGTTCTGGCTGTGAAGTCAGAACCACAATCAGTTAGTATTCGTTTGGTTTATTATTGATCTACAAGTCGAATTGAAGTGATTTAATAGATTAATTACTCTAAATATATCAAAGACGAATCTAGAGACTAGATATGGATTGATCTAACCTCTAAAGACTCAAACTTGATCTAAAAGACGGCAAAAACCCTCTAATATTGATTATTAGGGATCTAAGACGAACTATAAAAAAGGTGATTTAAATAAAACTAATAAAAAAAGGTTTGAAAAAGCTTTTAGCATAAATCCGACATGAATCTTACATAATATGAATAAAAATACTACTAAAATACAAAAGACGGGATTAAACACCCTCGGACTTACATGTTGACGAAACGAGATTAAATAAGTTGCGTTTTAGCGATAGCTCGACTCAAATGCAAAGAAAGTGCCCTCGTAAAAGGATCGAAAATTGATTAATTAAATTGATTAAGTGTAGTTGGTCAAATTGGTAGGTTTATGCAAAATGTGACGGGAACCCAGAAGGATCTGAGATTACGTGATCGATTGATCAAGCACGTAGATGTCAGAATGCTTAGAGCAAGTTCTAGACTGCAAAGAGAGAAAGAAGGGGCGGAACACTCGCGTGCCTTGAAAGTGTGCACGAACCTTTTCTTGTATAGGGAGAAATCCGAAGAGTTTTGGAATAACTCGAACACGGAAAGAAATCTAGAAAATATTTCGGAAACAGGAAAAACTAGGTGGGGAAGAGGCGCAAAAGGAACTGAGACTCTTGGAAGAGGCGCAGCGCCCGCTGCGTCATTTCCCAAGCAGTTTCCTACTTTGAAAGAAAGATTTCCGGGTTTCTTTAATGGAATTGCGGTAGATTTCGAATTCTTTTAAATAAAATAGGGATATATTTTACCAAGAAAAAGATATGTTTGGAAATATTAAAATATCCAGAATATTATCGAGCGTTCTGGCACGGTTTTAAAAGACGGTTCATAGAAAATGAAGCGGTTTTTGACTTGTACTTCAAAATGATTCTAATGATTGTAAAATCGACCATATTGGCACGTAGATGACGACTAGGGGGTAGAGACAAGTGTTTGAGATATCACTTGACGACAAACTTATGACTTGTCATAAATCGTTTTGCATACCAAACATGTGGCCCAATCATCACTGGGTGGTTGGCGAAAGGTGTAGATTCGAGGTATCTATAAATATCACGCTGTTTGAAAACGCCCTGGACACAAAAAGTACTAATAATATCGGTACTTATTTGGGGTTCCCCCTCCTTGGGAACAAACCTAAGAGAGCGGATCTCCACTTCATTATTGATAACATCCAATCCAAGCTCGCAACTTGGAAGTCCCGTTTCCTCTCTAGGTCGGGGCGACTTTGTTTGATTAATTCTACCCTTAATGCCCTCATCTCCCATGCTATGAATTTTATTCACCTCCCTTCCTCTATTCTTCGTGACCTTGATAAAATCACTAAGAATTTTTTGTGGTCTAGTCACTATGCCAACAAACTTCATCTGACCAACTGGGACCTCGTTACTCGCCCCCTTGCTCTCGGGGGTCTGGGCATCAAAGCTGCTAAACCTCTCAATGGTGCATATTCCACTAAGTTAAGTTGGAAAATCCTCCTGGACAAATCGTCTCTCGCCTCTTCCGCCTTGCGTAGTAAGTACCTCACTTCCTACCCCCTTTCTTTCCGCCGCGGTTCGCATATTTGGAAAAATATAGGATTCACGTGGTCTACCCTAAATAACCACCTTACTTGTGTTGGAGTATGTGTCCTCCACAATAGTGCATTTATATAATAAGTCTCATTTGGAATATACGTGGCATGATTAGTATATTTTGATACTCCACGTCAGTTGATTAACGTAAATCGGTAACGCTTGGCTGACTGTACTAGAGTTGACGTTATTGTCGTATGACGGCGGTAATCAACTGATCCCTTTAGGTCACACCTATAGGATGAGACCCAAATAGAATACTAATTATTTGTATACGATACAGTTTAATTAGTGCATTACATATATTTGATATGTACGTTTAGTTACGAGAGTTATTTATTGGAAATTGAGTTGGGAACTCATTCCACTTAAGTTTATTAGTCAATTATACGATAACTGACTGAATAAATTTTACGTCTTATTTTAATACGATTAAATAAGATTTAATTTAATGATTAATCGTTAATTCATTAAATTAGTTGAGGTTATGCATATATTTTGAGGTAGAGGTAATTAGTAATTAGTTAATTATATTTACAAAGAGTTGTAAAATAAATTAACTGGACATTGTGGGACCCATTATATATTGATATAATGGTTAAATATCACTTAAAAGTTGAGTGTATATTGATTATTAATTTGAGTCATATAATTGTTATATGATCAAATTAACACTTAATTATACAAGATAATTAAGCATATGATTAATTAGTATTTGTGGGACAAATATCAAAAATCAAAATGGTCCATAAAGGACATATGTGCACCGGTTTGTACATGTGCAAATGGCATGATTATTGTTCTATTTTATGTTCACAATTCACTTGGTGATTGTGACATTACATGACAACTCTAGACATTGCATTGATGAATCTGTTATTATTGCAAAGTAGTACGAGGTTAATGATCCGGAAGTCATCATTAATTATTATATATCATCAATATTATCATCAATATTATTGCAAAGTAGTACGAGGTTAATGACACGTGCCCCCGACCCAAAAGCGATCGACCCGAAGTAGCTACTAGCTCTAGATAGTGGATTGCCCGATCCGTAACTGGCCACCCGATCAGTTTCAGGTTAGCTAGTGATGCATGATTATAATAACCAGTACCTTAATTAAAAAGAAAATGACCTGATTCGAGAATCACTAGACTCGATATATATATACCACATCCGCTTGACCCAGAAATTATCGACGACCCGCCCAATTATAAACATTCCCGAAACAGACATGAAAGCCGAAAGGACCCTCGCTCCCCAACCCAAACTAATAATATATAATAACCCGATCGATAAAGTTATTAATTACAAACCCGCCGAATCTAACCCGATCGGAATTGATTCCTAGGCCAAACCCGATCCGAGCTAATAATTAAACGTAACTTACGCCTATAATATAAAAATTTAGAGCAAAGTAAAATAAATTAAATTAAATTTAGAGCAAAGTTAAATAAATTAAACGTAATTAATGAATTTATTTTCGTGCCTCAAATTTTAATACCGCGCGCGCGTATCTGAAAAATTAAAAAAAAAACACATAATCTATAAAAACGGTTCTTTACAATACCACCGTTGTTATTACTTTCAACAACGGGTCATATTAAAGAAACCGTTGTCATCGTGTTATTACTTTCTACAACGTGTGTTCTTTAACCGTTGTCATTACTCTATAACAACGGTGGTTTTTAGTATAACCGTTGTCAATAGTTTCTCAAACATTATGATAACAAACCCTTTAGTTTCTCTTAATAAAAAATAATTTCCAATCCTATAGAGTAAATTAAACACACGTACATTATCATCATCATCCTCCTCGTTTACAATCATCCTCGTTTACAACACAAATCTTTTTGTTTATTATCATCATCAGCCTCCTCGTTCTCTTGATCAGCATCCTGCTCGTTCTCTTTATCATCATCATGTTCTCATTTTCATTATCAGGTAATTTTTGTGTTTCGTCTTTAGGGTTTTAAGATTGAAGTTCATCGTTTTGTTTTCATTTTCTATTTATCGTTCTCTTTATCATCTAGTTTCATTCCTTTCTAAGTTTTTAGAGTTTTAGAATCTCTGCGTGACTCTTTATTTGTTCAGTTATTATTTTATTCATTTTAAGGTCTTAGGGTTTTAGAATCGCTGTATGCATGACTCTGTTCCGTTACTATTTCATTTCTTTTGAAGGTCTTAGTGTCTTAGGATTATCATGGGTGAAAAACGGAAAAGAGTAGAAAACAATGATAAGGGGGATAAGCCTGGTGAGAGGGGTGCTTCGAAGTGCCCTGCAGCCCTTGCAGCTATAGCGGCAAAAAAGCCGATGGAAATAAAATGGAGTGTGAAAGGTGTTCCTACTGGTCCAAATGCTGGCCATTTATCCACTTGGATTGGAGTTACAACCAAACAGTTTGCGCCTATTGATTTAGATGATTTCAGGAATATAAATCCTGCATTGCAGAACTTACTCTTGATCCGTATAAAGGTATGATAATTTCTTTAGCTAAACACCATTTTATTTTGCATAAGTTACTATTACATAAGGCAGGAAGCCGTATAAAGGTTCGTATAAAGGTATGATATTAGACAGCCGCTTATTAGTATATATGATGATGATGCAGGAAGCTTTCGATATTCCCGACTGCCATGATAAGTATCTATTACGTAAGGCAGCGGCAGTCTTAAGGCAGTGGAGGTGTGACCTTGCCAAATTACACTTGTATGTCGACAAGGAGACGGGGCAGATGCATAAGAGCCCACCGACAAAGTACCCCAACATCACTCAGCAACAATGGGATAATTATAAGGCGAAACGAGCTACTGAAAAGTTTCAGGTTAAGTATCCATGTCATATGTTTACATTTTTGTAAAACTCTACTTAAGGTTACATTTTTCTAAAAGTTTCAGGTTACATTTTTCTAAAACTCTACTTGTATCTATAATTTTCTAATTGTCTCATCTACTTGCGATTTTATATGATTTGAAGACCGTTAGCGCCAGAAATCGTGCTAACATCTCACAGAAGCGGGGGGTATATTATGGTTCTCGAGGCGGTTACAGATTGATAGAAGAAAATCTCGTAAGTAGCATCTATATATTAGATTTTTTTAATCATACTTGGACTTGATATACATGTATACATATATTATTTTTGAGTTAACGTGTAGGTGTCAAAAGGTGTGACCGACTTGAATCGGCACGTAACTTATAAAGAAGGGCACACGCCTAAAGGATCCCGAACATGTAACGAATATGATCAGGAAGTCTTGGCCAACATAGTAAGTATTATTTTTATTAAGACGGGTTTTTAATAACTTTATTGTTCAATTCTTGTATGTCTAACTATCTATTTATTTTAGTAACAAAAATAAAATTAAGTTTATTTAATATATTATAGGAGAATATTCTGAAGGAGGTTGCGGAAGGGAAATTCACTCCGAGTGGTCGTGACGACGTTCTTGCTAGAGCGATCGGCCGTCCCGAGCATCCAGGTCGATTGAGGGGCGTCCCATTACATGTCGGAGTCACGAAATATTATGGGACAACTAGCCCGAACAAGAAGAAGAAAAATAAGGGGAAGGCTGACATGGTACCATTTGTTATTGTCATTTAAAATTCACATGTTATTGTTTTAACAAAATGCTGATTCTACATTTTGGGCGTGCAGGTTCAGTTATTGGCCTCCGTGATACTGAAGATGAATTCTGGAGGGAAGCCTTCCGAAGAAGAATTGAAGATGATGGAGCATGTCATTAAAAAGGGTGAGGTAGTGCAACAGATTGGTCAAGCGGCAGACACTACTACCTTGCCAATACATGAGGAGACGGCTGAGAAGATGGTGAGGTACCTACTGCTGCCGAGGTTTTAATACCTCAAGCCGATAAGGTAAATATGACTTCTTCTTTTTTTTTTCTGCATTTGTTCTTTCCAGCAGCCATGCCTTTGATTGGTTTATTTTATTAGGTAAATGAGTCTGAAGAGGGGACGCAACTTGAGGAGACAGGTGAGGTACCTAATGCTACTGAGGTTTTGATACCTCAAGCTGATAAGCTAAATACGACTTAACCATTTTGAACCTCTGCATTTGTTCTTTCCAGCAGCCATGCCTTTGATTGGTTAATTAATTTTATAAGGTAAATAACTCTGAAAAGGGGACGCAACTTGAGGAGCCGGCTGAGAAGACGGATGACAATAATGAGGTATGTAGATTATAAGAAGTTAGTACGAAGATGATCATTTATGATATCTATTATATTTTGGTATTTAGTAAATAATATGTATTCTTCAAGCCAAAAAAAAGTCGGTAGTTCTTCTCACCGACCCTTCATCCGAGGATGTGGTTCGTGTTGCCCGGGGTTTCATATACCCAAAGCCCAATGACTCAGCGGAAACCATCTTGGTTCATGGCGTACCACTCTTGCCGAATCATGCAAAAGTGGAGATAGCGCTAGTCGCGAAGGGCTGTGAAACCCGTAAACTGCCCGTCCCAGTCCGTGACGACCTTCTAATGTTGGCAGATGCGGTTCACTGTTTGTCCAATGGCCTAATAGCCATATTTTCCTGGCTCGTGATCAAAAAATTCAACAAAATGTAGCCGGGGTTAGAAAAATACATCTAATTTAACCAGCCTTTTGTCTTTGTTCATCACCTTCATAAATAGTGAAATTTATTTGTTATATTTTTGTTTTGTAGGTAACAAAAAAAATGGGTAAGTCTAACTTGATAGACAATCTTTCTACTACCTCGTCAAAACAACAACTTGATGAGGTATTTAATCAACTCTCTTTATATTTTAAGTTCAACTATCGCCTCATCATTGAAAGAGCAACTTAATTTAGTTAGCCACATGTAGATTGTCACAGGTAGCACAAAAGGAGAACCGCATCATTTCCCCAAGCTGAAAGAGGTCAGGAGTCTATCCCGTACTAAATATGATGGGAACGTTTACATGGAAAAAGTACGAACGATGACGATGCTGAACCTTTATAAGGAGGCTGGGAGACGCATAGCAAGCGAGCAATTAATAATTATTCCGCTCGAGGATGGTATTGTAGGGGTAGAACGTCAAGCAATGCTGGATTGGGAAATTCTAGCCATTTGGGCTAGCCTTGACGAGGTTGATGTCCAACACCTATATGTTTGGATGAAGTAAGTTTCTTAATAAATTAAATCATGCAATATTCTAATATTCTGACTAAGATATAGTGTTTTTAATATCGGAATTAAAATCGTCATGTAGGTACTTGAACTCGGTTGTGATCCCCGGGACCAATAATCCACTTGCTCAATACGGATTCTTGTGCCCAAATATTTTATCTATGCATATCGGGATGATTTCGTATGATGAACGTATAGATTATATTGCTGCGGAATTGGCGAAAAACAATAAGCTCATTCTTGCCCCTTATAATGAAGTCGGGTAATATATAATTAATATTACGATTCCAAATACAATTGCATTTTTATATGTTTGGTTATGATGCATGTTGTGCTTGTTAATAATGATGTGTCTCTCGATCTAGGAGACATTGGGTGCTAGCAGCGATCAATCCGAGCAAGAAGAAAGTATTTTGGTTGGACTCTTTGCATAAACAATCATCCGAGACCTTTAAGAAGATGATTATTTAGTTTATAATACTGATTTGGCTCATAATATTAAGTTTCAATTATTATTATTAAGTAAGTTTATGTGACTTTCGGCCTCTTTCCTTTTTTAAAGGGCCTTTGAGAAGAAAATAGCAAATGACGATCAACCGACGGAAGATTCTGATGATGACCCTACTTTTATTACGATAACAGGGGTACGTACGCGCAAATACAATACCTTAATAATTAAGTGCATTAAACTAATTACGCATATACATCTGTCTTTTTTAATTACGCATTAAACTAATTGGTAATTGCCTTCTCGTCTCTTCGTTTATTATGTAATAATAGGTCCCTAAACAGCCGGATAGCATCCAATGTGGATACTACGTTTGTCGTTTCATGTTGGAGATTATTAGGCGAAGATATATCAGCATTCCAGAAAGAGTTAGTAGTTTAATGTAGCTATTATTTACTTTTTTTCATTAGAGCTGATATCTTTTCTGCTATATATGATCGATGTTGCTATGTATGCCTATACTGTTGTTACCCTACTGGTCGATGTCTTTTATTTGTTTTATCCGCAGTATTTAATCAACACGCCACATGTCCCTGAGTATGCTAAGCACCATATAGACGAGGTAAGGGACTTGTGGGGCAAATACGTCCTTGAACATTATAGTAAGAAAGAATAAATGAAACTTAGATTATTTTGGAAGCAGATAAGGAACTTTAATTTGTAGAAGTCATTAGAGCAAATTGTAAGTATGAATCGCTCTGAAGGAGATCATTTTGGTTGTATATATCATTTTGCTGCTGCTGTACATGAATTGCTCTGATTTATATATAGATATATCATTTTGCTGCTGCTGAAAGTGGTTTATGCGTGCTGCTACTGCTGCTGATTTATGCAGGATTTTCAGTGGCAGGGGAACAAATTACAATTTTTTCAAAAACAATAATAAAAATAATAACGGTTTTTCAAAATTCACTAAAAGCGTTGTAACATATTTCCCACCAAAACTAATCATACCTTTAACAACGGTTTTATTAAATAGACCGTTGTTACATATTTCCCACCAAAACTATTCACACGTTTTAACAACGCTGTATTCTGATATACCTGTTGTTATTAAAGCTTTCCACAACGGCTTGATTAATATACTCCGTTGTAATTAACTATATTCACAACGGGTTTGAAAAATAATAGCATTGTTATAATCTTTCCCACCAAAACTAATTATACCTTTAACAACGGTTTCAGTTAACAGAACCGTTTTTGTATCTTTCCCACCATAATTATTCACACGTTTTAACAACAGTTATCTAGTAATAACAACGACTCTGTACCGTTGTTAAAGCGATTCACAACGGTATTTTCATTAAATAGGAACCGTTGTTAAAACTTTTAACAACGGAGGCTTTAACAACGTCGGCTTTTTAATATTACAACGGTTTTTAACCGTTGTCATAGCCTGTTTTTGTAGTAGTGAATCATCACTACCTTACTTACACTCCACATATTTGCATGAGAATAAATTATCAAAATTAGAGGCCACAATGGGCTTGTATGTGCCGGCCAAAGAGCCTTCAAAAGGGGCAATTGTTGTTCTTTTTTTTTTTTTACTTCATTTTGGTGTTTTATTCTCATATCTCTCTAAAACCTCTACTCTCTCTACAACTCTCATACACTCTAATATTATCTACATATTACTAGTGTAGTAATATACCAATATTAGTAGTATTATGTCTTCTCTTGTTATCTAGTTAATAATAAGTTAAGATCATTTGGGTTGATTCTTGATTGGGTGCAACAAGAAGGAGACCTTCTACTTTAGAAGTTGTTTTATGGAGAATCATCCACTAAATTCATGCTCAAGAACAATAAGAAGGAGTTCTTATTGTGCCCATATTGAATCGAAAATTCCCAATGTAAGGATATTTTCGTCTTATCTTTTCTTTTATGCTTTTATATTTGCATGCATGATAACTAGATCCTAAATCATTAAGTTAATGTAATTTAATGAAATAATTAGAGGAGTCTAATTAGAGGTCTAGGACTTTCATGTGATATCAGAGCTCAATTGTTACATGCATGTCGATTTTAAGCATTAAAATCGACTTATACGATAACTTGGGTAAAATTAAAAATTTGTGTTAAAAATTGGTTTGCACAAAATTTTTGATTTACATGCATACCTACTGACCTCAAAATGCTTGTGGTCAAATTTGGTGGTTTTAGGGATTAATTTGCTATTTAGTTTGATTTATGGCCTTTAAATCATGTTAATATGCATGTTTTATGTTAAAACTTAACTAAAAACAGTTGCATGTTGATTCTAGCCATGAAATTTTGATATGAACGCACCTGCATGTTGTACATATTTTATGTAAAATTTCGTGACTTTTAATTAAGTTTTGCATGATTATTGATTTTTATAAGATAAAAGTCAATAAAGTGAGATTATTATGATCATAAAAATGAAACGTCCTTTTATGGTCTTGAAAATTTTTGGTAGATTTTAAATCGGATTTATATCATCGTGGTGAAATTTTATAATTTGTTTCACTATTTTACTATATTTAATGGTTTTTATTTAATAAAACCGTTGAATATTAAGTTATTTGTTCATAAAATTTTTCAAAATTGTTTGGGCAAATGTTTCTGGTTTTTAGAGTTCCTGGAAATGTTCCAAAATGTACAACATTTTTGGTTTCTAATTTTTATGATTTTTATATTTTATTTTGGGTTTATTTCATAAATGTTATAATTAAACCTCTATATTT
Organism: Heliosperma pusillum; assembly: GCA_022085475.1. Lineage (NCBI taxonomy): Eukaryota > Viridiplantae > Streptophyta > Magnoliopsida > Caryophyllales > Caryophyllaceae > Heliosperma > Heliosperma pusillum. The sequence continues at coordinate 27,594 of JAIUZE010070601.1, read as the reverse complement.
AGCAAATACGATCAATTCAAACTAATTAAATACAAACAAAGTTAGTGGGGACTAATTTTCAGTTCTAAATCATTTTAGATAATTAGTATGAGCTTAAATACGATTTAAGTGTTGATTATTGATTTTTAATGGTTAAAAATCGATAAAATCCATAAAACCGAGCTAGAATGAGCATGATAAGTATCAAGGGCGATTTTTGGCATATTTTTCCAGCATTTTTATTTATGTTGTTATGGTTAAATGAATGAATGTCATTTGTTTAAATTTTAATGTAAGTTGTACCTAGTATGACCTAGATTATTTTAATTGGTATTACCCGTAACGTAAGGGAATACCGATTCGGTTGTAATTTTATTTGCGATCTCGTATCGCCGTTTATAATAATTTAATTTCATTTCTAGATCAAATGTATAATAGGAATTTTATTTGTATCTTTTGTAATTAATTATTATGAAGACGAAGATTCCCGAAGTCGGTGTTCCAAAAGACGGTGCCTTTTTAAAGTATGTTCATGAAGAGGCAAGGGGCCAAGGAGTTGGTTTCCGATTTTGTAATCTTCTAGTTAATTAGATTAGCTAGGTGGCCATACTAGGATTTATTATTTGATTGCTTTATATTTTTTCCACTTATGCCAAAATCGCCAACGTGCATCTCTATTTTGTGATTGTCAATTCAAAGTTATTCAAAATTCACCGACTTAGTTCGCTTATAGGGAATTAATAACTAAATTGACAAGACCTCTCACATAACTTAAAAAATTGAGATTTAGCCTTACCAATTGAAGCACCTATGAACCCCGTGTTCATTAGAGCTACCACGCTCGTGGGTCCCTTTTTACCTCGGGTAAGTAGGGTAATGCGATCACAAGCCAAAATTGGATTGGACTCAACGAGATAAGCGTTATCTTGGGACTAGGAGATGGATTTAGTTGGAATCCGTCAACCAAGAGTTCTAAGTGTAGAAATAGTCAAGTATTGACTTACCATTTTTAGATAAAGGTAGCATACGATGACTATTTTTGTCTAAAGATGGGTCTTGGAATCACTTATATAATTTCGTGAGGGGTCATTATATGAGTGACTTGTTTAAAATTATTTTAGAAGTAAATTATATATATGCAATGAATGTTTATTTTCCGTTCATATTTATTCGCACAATGACAAATATTTATCCTTCTACGAACTTGTAAATCCGTTCAATCGTGGAAAGGAGTTTCCATTATTTTATACGGTAGCATTTTGATTGCAATCTCCGTTTAAACCACCGTAGCTAATGACAAAATGAATTTTTTCTTTTGATCCTCATATTCACCCTTGCAAATGTCTCTTATGAAGAGTATATGAATATGTCACACTTAGTCAAAAACGTTTTGATTTTGTTTTAGTGACGTCTTCTTAAAACAATGGTACATCAATCTTTTTGCTCAAAAGAAAATATTTGTAATTTTTTGGTATGTCGTCATAATGCTCCTTATCGAGACTTACCTCAAAAGAGGCCAAATCAGTTGGGACGACAAGGTTTCTCGATTTATTTGAAATCATGTTTAACCAAATACCGTAGTCACTTTATGAAAGGTTTATCCTTTTTAAGGTAAAACCATGAATGAAATGAAGAGTAATCTTCATTTTAATTCTAATCTACTTGTCTAAAAGAGATTTATGAAAGTGAGTGGGAGCTCTAAGAATGATGTTTTATTCTTAATTGTTAAGAATAAGACGAGGTTCAAAAGTAGGTTGGCACGATATTGACACAAGGCATAGGGAAAAAGGCAAGGCTATTTTGAATAGTAAAGTCAAAACCCAAGCAAGGTGTCGAACCCAACTTTTGATAATTCTATTTTACAGTGTAAGACACTAGAAAAGAATTTGCCCCAAGTTTTCTAAAGAGTTAGAAATTGGGTGTACTATTTTCACCCATAATATCTATATGATCGACATTTATTTTGCTAAAATGCAATTTTTGGGTATTAGATACCCATTATGGTTTTCATCAATGTATTCAATGCATATAATAATGATTCGTGCGACGACTAACCATGATTAAATGTCGACGTACAAGGGAAATATAACTATTGTAGTTTTATTTCTATAGAGACATATAAAAGTTATAATGTGATCAATCTAGTTTTGGATTTAGAGGTGTACTTTAATAAACGTTGTTATGTACATGACCTCTAAATAAAGAATATAGTATCCACTTTAGTGTACGACACAAGTGTTTCACTTTTGTGAATAGAACAAGCGTTGTATCTTTTTATGCCTATATTGGTCAATGGTTATCCCATACCAATCAAAGGTAATTATATTCTTGACCTAAACTAGAAATTACTTGTCATATAGATTGAAAAAGGCTCAAAATTGGTGATCCTTATCTAATATTAATTCTGGATTGTGTAGCACATCTAAAACATTTGATTTTGAATCTTATGGTGTGTGCGAATCTTGTATTCAAGGCAAGATGATTCGTGCCCTTTTGTTGAAAAGGAAATCGAACTAGTGAGTTATTGGCCTCATTACATAAAATATGTGTGGTCCAATAACAAATACAACTAGAGATGGTAATGGCTATTTCACTTTATTTACCGACGATTTAAGTAGACATTATATTTGATTCTACTTAATGAGGTGCTAAGAGAAATCTTTGAAAAGTTCAAAGAACTTCAATGTGAAGTAGCTAACCACCAAGAGTATTAGATAAAGGACTTACGACCAAATCGTAAAAGTAATATCTAAGTATTGACTTTGATTTTCACCAAAAGTATTGTGAATTAGTTTCACGAGTTAACTTCTCTAACACACATTATAAGATAAGGCGTTGTTAAATAGAGAAACACAACCTTATACGATATGGTTTTGTCTTTGTCAAGTCAAAATGAGCCATTTGACTAACCTTGGGATCTTAATATTTTTGTATGCTATTTCTTTTCCCAACATATTAAAGCACATTTATAACAATCTGATTTCATTCCATATACGATATGGGTAGGTAGCGTACCTAATTTATAAGTTATTTGAATGAAACAAGTGCTCAATAATCCCACATTGACCACGAAAACAAAGCGTTTGTGACTCGTGATGCTGTCTTTCAATAAAAATATGATTATCTCTTGATAAGACAGAGTGGGAGAAAATGTTTCAAGAGCCACAAACTGAGCATATGGTCCGGAAAAAGTAAAAAGTTTCCTCATTGTTTGTTCAATAGTTGTTTCTTCGGAACCTTAAGAGGTCAGGAAGAATTTTATGATGAATTCTCAAATTCCTCCTGACTTATAAAAGGCTGTTTCTAGTTCCAGCTTCTTGCTATGGCTTAGAGTCATGCGTTTCGTAATGGACTCCATGTATAATAGTCTAGTATGTGACCTGATAAATTTTACTTGAAGAAGTACGACCTCTTCAGTGTAAATTGATTTTTAAGATCGAATTTTGCATGGATGAACATTAAAATGTTTTGAAAGATAAATTGGTAGGCAAAGAGTTTTGCACCAACCTTAATTCTTCGATCCATTCGAATATACTTAGCGATTATAGTATTTCATAATAGTATGATGACAATTGGATCTCAAGAACCACCTTCTTGAATACGATTCTAGAAGAGGTAGAATATTTTATATCCACCTGTGGGTTCGTAGATCTTAATTATCCTAAGTTAATTTTGCAAGCTTAAGAGGATGTCTTAAGTAAGCACTAAAGAGTTGGAATTAGTGTGTCAATCATGTCATAAAATATTTCTCGATATCTCAAGGAATTATGCTTACACATGAAGTTTAGTGGGAGTAATATGGTTTTCATCAGTCTTATATGTGGAGACATATTTATCATTTTAGATGATGGAAGATTCTGGAGAAGTAGAATACATCTTTTAGATATCTTGATTTATGGAGATAAATTTAAAAGGATATTAGCGTTGAGTCAAAATTCTTATATTGATAAGATCTTTGACTAGTTCAAGAAAGTTGAACACATAATAATTGATTCCTCTTGCTTCCGCTGCATGATCAATTATATACGCTGTGATGTATACTCAATTCGACATTTTGCATGCCTTGAGCATGACGAATCATTTGCAATCAAATCCAAGTGAGAGTCACTTGATAGCCATAAAGAACATTCTTAAGTACTTGCGAAGGACTACAGATATGTTCCATGTGTTTGAAGTTTACAGTGAGTTGTGTGTAAGTGGTTACACAGACTTCAGTTTCCAAACTAATCAAAGTGATTTGAAATCATGAACTGGCTGTGTTTTATAGAAGATTTATCTGTTGGAAGAGTTCCAAGCAGAAAAGTCTATTGGAAAGGTTCCAAGTAGGAGTGATATTTTCAAATATAAATGTCATGTATCCGCGGGAAGTGTTCCAGGCAGTTTATCATTGTGGATTTCACAATGGAAATGGAGTACATTGCATCATATGATGATGCATATGAAAGTAGCTTGGACTCGACAGTATTGGAGGGACTAGAAGTAGTTCCTATAGTTGTATATCATATCCCTTGATACTGATAAAACAGTGGGAGCTATCTTTAGGCCAAGAGTCCTAAGTCTAGATTCAAACCTAGACATGTACTCAGAAAGTTTTATGTAATATAAGATTACGTAGACAAACAGAAATAGCAATCAGAACGATGAGAAAGATGCAAGTATTGCTAATCCATTAGCCATGCTTTTGCAAGCTGAACTGATAGTCATGTCATTTCAATGGGGATTGAAATATGTACCTGAATTGCTCGAGATTATGAGATATGAAATTATTGATAGCGTATCATTTTTTACAAATATTAGATAATCACATTCATTGTTAGAGTTTCATTAAAAACTCCTTTGTTTAGTTTGACTAAATTTTAATACTTTGTTTATCCGAATTGGTTGAAAGAAAAGTTGAACCCAATTCAAGTGAACAGGATGAGCTAAGTGTTTTGTCCCTAGTCACTCATTTGAGGTGACGTCTCGAAGTGACTAGATTGTAAGTCGATCGATGGTTGGTTCATCACCATGGGGTCATGGAGATGACTAGTCGTTTACATAGGCAGACTGTGGAGACACTCTGTCGGGCAGTGACCATAATAGAGTCCCTTATCAAAATTGTTGAAGCCTGGTCGTGGCGGGGATTTCTATTTTATTCCTATGAGTCGATTCTTTAGACTGGCGACCTATTTACCTGAGTCGGTGTAGTTTCCGATTGACTTTGGTTTTTGTCCTAGGTCGTGCCGTGAAAGGAGGCTGATGGACATCTTCTGGGTCATGGTGATCTACATCATACAGTGTAAGATGGGTCAACAGGAATTGTCCACCCACGTTGGGTATTAACATTTTCGGGCCACTCGAGGAGTAGTAACTGGAAATGCGTGGCCACGCTCGGAAGAGATCTCTGGTAAATTTTCCGGTCAGATTGTTACTCTCCCTGATCGAGAAAACCACTCTATTTATAATTTCAATTGCAAGTACGACCTGTAAGACACCTTGCAATGAGTGGGAGGATGTGACACAAAAGAGACAAGAGAATCGGTAGCACACATCTTGTCGAGACAAGTGGGAGATATTGTTGGAGTAGGAATCCTCCACAATAGTGTTGCTACATGCACAACTTGTATCGGACAAGTGGGAGATTGTTGGAGTAAGTGTCCTCCACAATAGTGCATTTATATAATAAATCTCATTTGGAATATACGTGGCATGATTAGTATATTTTGATACTCCACGTCAGTTGATTAACGTAAATCGGTAACGCTTGGCTGACTAGAGTTTGACGTTATTGTCGTATGACGGCGGTAATCAACTGATCCCTTTAGGTCACACCTATAGGATGAGACCCAAATAGAATACTAATTATTTGTATACAATACAGTTTAATTAGGCATTACATATATTTGATATGTACGTTTAGTTACGAGAGTTATTTATTGGAAATTGAGTTAGGAACTCATTCCACTTAAGTTTATTAGTCAATTATACGATAACTGACTGAATAAATTTTACGTCTTATTTTAATACGATTAAATAAGATTTTAATTTAATGATTAATCGTTAATTCATTAAATTAGTTGAGGTTATGCATATATTTTGAGGTAGAGGTAATTAGTTAATTATATTTACAAAGAGTTGTAAAATAAATTAACTGGACATTGTGGGACTCATTATATATTGATATAATGGTTAAATATCACTTAAACGTTGAGTGTATATTGATTATTAATTTGAGTCATATAATTGTTATATGATCAAATTAACACTTAACTATACAAGATAATTAAGCATATGATTAATAAGTATTTGTGGGACAAATATCAAAAATCAAAATGGTCCATAATGGACATATGTGCACCGGTTTGTACATGTGCAAAGGGCATGATTATTGTTCTATTTTATGTTCATAATTCACTTGGTGATTGTGACATTACATGACAACTCTAATCATCACTACCTTACTTACACTCCACATATTTGCATGAGAATAAATTATCAAAATTAGAGGCCACAATGGGCTTGTATGTGCCGGCCAAAGAGCCTTCAAAAGGGGCAATTGTTGTTCATTTTTTTTACTTCATTTTGGTGTTTTATTCTCATATTTCTCTAAAACCTCTACTCTCTCTACAACTCTCATACACTATAATATTATCTACATATTACTAGTGTAGTAATATACCAATATTAGTAGTATTATGTCTTCACTTGTTATCTAGTTAATAATAAGTTAAGATCATTTGGGTTGATTCTTGGGTGCAACAAGAAGGAGACCTTCTACTTTGGAGGTTGTTTTATGGAGGATCATCCACTAATTTCATGCTCAAGAACAATAAGAAGGAGTTCTTATTATGCCCATATTGAACCGAAAATTCCCAATGTAAGGATATTTTCGTCTTATCTTTTCTTTTATGCTTTTATATTTGCATGCATGATAACTAGATCCTAAATCATTAAGTTAATGTAATTTAATGAACTAGTTAGAGGAGTCTAATTAGAGGTCTAGGACTTTCAACTTGGTCCATCAAGGACGGTTCTAATATCCGCATGTGGCTTGATTCGTGGTCCAGTCTTGGTCCCCTTAGGCGTGCCATCTCTGGCCTTCTTATCATTGTCTCGTCCGAGGGTAAGCTCAACTCCATCATCTCTAACGGCAAGTGGTCTCTTGACTCCCTGGACTTCATTCTCCCTGACCATATTCTTTTTAAAATCTTCTCCCTTCCCTCCCCTCTTCCCCTCGGCCGGACCTGATTTCGACCACCCTGGCCCATATATGTAAGTTCTACCTTGGTGAGGCCTACATTTCCCTTTTTTGACCCTATTCCCCTTCCCTCCTCCTCCTCCTCTAATTGGTTGTGGTTGTGGGATACCCCACCCTTCCGAAGATCAAGGTCTTTTTGTGGTTGGCATTCCATGGATAAACTCCCCCATAAGGCCGCTTTGTTCAGTAGGAGTAACACCACTCACCCCTCATTCATCCTTTGCCCCAACCCCTCCTTCCCCGAGTCATCCCTTTATATCCTTCGGGATTGTAGTTTTGCGTCTTAGGTTCGGACCTCTCTTAATGTTAACGAGTCTTTTTTCTAACTTGATGTTAAGCTTTGGATTTACGAGAATTGCTTTTTTTCTAATCCCTCCTGGAATACCCAATTTTCTTTCTTCCTTTGGCGTCTTTCGCTTAGACGCTGCGATCTGACCTTCTCTTCGGCTACCCCATGCCCCTCTCCGCCTTCACTCTTTCGGTTTGTTCTCATACCTCGGCTTGGACGTGCGCCAAGGACAGATCTGCTGGCCTAGCCTTCCACCTCTGCTCTCCCTGCTGGCCTCGGCTTTGCCGCTGGCCGGGCTCTTTCGCCGCTTGGTTGGCTCAAGGCCAATGTTGACGCGGCCCGATCCTCTTTCTTTTATGCTAGCTTGGGGTGCGTTATTAGAAACAGTAGCAGTTCATGGGTCTTCGGTTGCTCCTCTCGCGTTGGAGCCTCTAGCTCTTTCCTTTTTGGGGTTCTTTTGAACCATGACGGATTAACCCGGACTTGTCGTCTGGTGAATAGCGTTTTGGTCTCCTCTGATTGTTTAAATGATGCGAACTCAATTTTGTCGATTAATGCCCCTTGTGGGCCTTTTGCTAATATTGGAGGGTTCACCTCGTTTGAAACTTGTATTTGAAAAAAGAACGACTAACCGTGTTACAGATGTTATTGCTTAGTTCTCCTCTTCGGACACTAGCTTATCCAATGGTTGTATTGAGTGGGATTTTGCCCCACCTTTTGTAATAGATTTTTGTACTCTCGACTTTGTTTCGGCTTGTACGCCTCTACCCCTGACCCGCCCCCTTGATGTAATTCGTACTCTTTTTCGTTTGGCTTTAATTTAGGTTCCTCTTTTCCAAAAAAAAAGGTAATAAAATAATTAATAGATAATAGTGGACGTAGGTTTCAACATGTGAAACTGAACAATTTCAAAGTCCTTGTGTCTCTCACATCTTTTCTTTTGTTTTTTCTTATTTATATTATATATTGCTTATTGATAGTTAACTTTGATCAATAAACTTTAATTATAAATTATCATACCACGCTACAAACGAAAATAAAAAAGTAGGCACATTTAGTTATACTCAATTTACCCCCCTCCCTCCCCCGCTTGAGTATCTCTGATCGTTGAACTCTCCAGAGGTAGAATCCTAGTTTCCATAAAATAAAGTATACGTGATATAATAGGAACCGGATAACTAAATGGAATAGAATATGTTTCCTTAAGCTAGAATTAGATAAGATAAAAAAAAATAGAACTAAAATTATATTTCTTTAACATGCTTCCACAAGATGAACGGTCAAGAAGACATGCCAAGGAGACAAGAGACAGGAAATATGTATGGGTAAGGCCTTTGGTGAGAACATCAAGCTTGGTGCTCATCTCCGAAGATATATTGCACACACTACGTCCCATTTTGAACACATTCACGAACGAGGTGAAAAACAAGAGTTACATGTTTCATTCGAGAGTGAAAGACGGGATTAGCTAACTAATGTGTGGCGCAAACTTTGTCTCACCAAATGTAGGGAATAGGATAAATGGGAACACAATGCTTAGGGAGAAGGACTGAACCCATATAACCTCCGCAGTAGCATCACCAACGACGCGAAACTAGACTATTGTTAGGAACGAGATAACCCTCACTGCTTTCGAGAAGCCCAAGAAATAACATTACGACCAAACAAAAAGGATTACTTTTGGACTAAATGGAAAAGAATATGCTTCCATAAAATAAAGTATACGTGATATAATAGGAAACCGATAAATAAATAGAATAGAATATGTTTCCTTAAGCTAAAATGAGATAAGATAAAAAAAAAATAGAACTACAATTATATTTCCGTAACATCCTTCCACAAGATGAACGGTCAGGTCAATCTTGGAGACAAGAGACACGAAATATGTATGGGTAAGGCCTTTGGTGAGAACGTGAAGCTTAGTGGTCATCTCCGAAGATATATTGCACACACTACGTCTCATTTTGAACACATTCACGAATGAGGTGAAAAACAATAGGTACATGTTTCATTCGAGAGTGAAAGACGGGATTAGCTAACTAATGTGTGGCGCTTACGTTGTCTCACCCAATGTTGGTAATAGGATAAATGGGAACATGAAGCGTAGTGAGAAGGACCGAACCCATATAACCTCCGCAGTAGCATAACCAACGACGCGAAACTAGACTATTGTTTGGAACGAGAAAACCCTCGCTGCTTTCGAGAAGCCCAAGAAATTACATTACGAGCCAAAAAAACAAGTTTACTTTTGGACCATATAGTTATATGATTGTATTTTTGATAATGAGAAGTGTGTTTAATTATATATATGCTTGGTGCTTCTAATCATCTGTTTGGTCGTGCTACATTAAGCATGAGTTGGCATAGCAACATTATAGGTGGTTTAGCTATAACTTTGAAAATTTGTGAACCAAAGGTGAAGTAAAGTTATAGGTCATTGAACTACAACTTTGGAACTTCCTAAGTAATGCTATACTTGGTTCTACTACATCTTTGATAAATGTTCAAGTTTATAAAACTTAAGAAGGTTGTAATAGGCTCAAGATGAAGAACGTATGATCAAATATGACAAAATGGTTTCTACATATAAGATCTACAAGAATATTATATAGTGTAGGTCATCTTCCTTTAAAGATGCTTTTAGAAATAATTTAAGTGAGGAAAGTTATAGGTCTTTTGACTATAACTTTGCTCAATCAAACTGAAGGTTATAGATTTTTATCGACATCTTTGAGCAGCAGTGTATATGGCACGATGTTATTTCTAAAATCATCTCAAAGCTTAAATCAAAATCATTTTAAAAATAGACGTGTTCATAGAAGAATCGAGATTTAATGTTTAGCTAGATTGATGAATGGATGATTTCCTTATAGATTGGTTAATGTCCATATAACAACTTATGGATTGTTCTATGGTGGCCATCTAGGATTTCATCTTATCCAATCTAAACCCTAATCTGTGCAATCTAATATTTGGATTCGGTTTTCAAACTACATAAGGTGGGCGTATGAGCCGTCACCTATGTATGTGGAAAACTCTTGTACAAGAAAACAATTAAGTTAAATCTAATTAAGATATTATTGCTTAATTAGGTTTATCTTCTTGGATATTTTTGCATAAAATATAGAAAAATAAGATGTATTTTGTATGCATTACTTCACATGAGATACACGGCCACTAGGGTTTCTCTTATGAAAACCTAGATCTCTTCTTCACTATAAATACATACATATTCTATACATGGAAAGGTGGCTCTGTTTACATAAAATAATCTTTTGCAAAACAAATCGTTTGAATTAAACTTTGTTAATTGAACGTATTTTTCATAAAGTTGTGTCGTCCATATTGTGATTATTTTTAGGAACATCGTTATAGAATGATAGTGCTTGGTTTCGTTTCTTATACGTTCAATTGTGTGAACATCAAAAGAACAATCAAACACTTTCTTAATAATTTAAGTAAGTCAAGTATTTAACAATACTCAAAAGGAGTTACAACTAGAGTTAGTTGTACGAGGGGTTTGATTATTTTGTAATCCTTAGGAAGGTACTAAAATAATTAATCAAGAATAGTGGACGTAGGTTTCAACTTGTAAAACTGAACCACTTCAAAATCCCTCGTGCATTTGCATTCCTTCATTTATTTTCTTTCGTTTACGTTTGAATTTCACAAGTAATAAACTTAGTTGAATTAAGTTAATAAATTCACACTAACAATTACATACTACATGCTACACATGGAAAACCGATAAAGTAAGCATACTTTAAGTATACTCAATTCCCCCCCCCCCCCCCCCACGCTCTTGAGTATTTCGGATCAATAGACTCTTCAACTGCTATCAGAGCCTCGCACTCTTTATTTCCTAACATCATAGAAACGTATCCATCTGTTTTTTTTTAATTAATTATCTCGCTTTAACCTACCTGTGAAATGAATTCCAAGTATCTAAAATGTCCCGTCTTTGATGGGAAAAACTATGGTCTTTGGAAAAACATGATGACACTCTATATCAAGGGACATGATTGGGAATGCTCGAAGATAATCCAAAACGGTCCAAACAAAATTCGGGTCCATCTTCAAGGGCACCACCTATGAGAAAACGAGAACGACTATATTGACGCTGACTACAAAAAGGCTGAGAAAAATTAGAAAGTCATGGTTACTGCAGACATAATTGCAACCAAGTTTAATCGCTTATGTTCCTCTAGTACATCCAAGGAAATATGTGATGTACTTGAACTAGCTTCTGAGGGTACCTCACTTGCAAAGAAACATAGGATTGGTGTGTTAATCGACACCAATCCAAAAATATGAACTCTTCATCATGGAGAAGAATGAATCTATCGATAGCATGTATCCCCGTTTGTCAAGTATCATGAATGAACTTCGAAATATTGGAAGAAATTTTGAATATGAGGATATCGTAAGAAAGATTCTTAGGAATCTCCGTAAGAGATGGCACCTAAGGTCACTGTGACTGAAGAAGCAGAAGATCTTACCCTACTCACCTATCCAGAACTTATAGGTTCATTCATGGCACATGAGCATTTGCTCGATAAACTTGAAGATGAACCTAGCAAAGGAAAGAGTATGGCCCTGCAAGTTAGTGATGGTGAATCCGATGTTGACGATTAAACCGTCTTGTTTGGTAGACGTTTTTAAAAAGACTCTTTTTAAAGGAAAACAATCCAAAGCTAACAACAATAAAACCTTTAATAAGAAGTCTAATGAGTCAAAACCATCGCTACTAATAGAGGATGTTTCAAGTGTAGAGAGATTGATCATATGATCAAAGACTGTCCGACATGGAGGAAAATCAAAGACAAAACAAAAAGAGACAAGACTAAAAGGGATTTCAAGCAACTAATTTTGCCATTTTGATGGGGTGAACTCTACACTGAAGATGTCGAAGAATCTGAAGACGAGGAGGTTACAAATATTTGTTTAAGCAACATTAGTCTTGACCTAATTTCTGATAGCGATTATGGCGGCAATAACTCAAGATCAGAATTTTGTCTACTAGGAGAATCAGATACGGACAGTAAAGATAAAGACGTGGTTGTGAAAGAAAACAATCAATGGTATCGTGATAGTTGATGTTTAAAGCACATGACGGAAAATAAGAATTTGTTTCTTTCACTAAGCGAGAACCCTTTGATGGAGGTAAGGTTACCTTTGGAGACAACAAGAAAGGTAAAGTTGTTGGTGTAGCTAACATTGACATATGCTCTTCTCATGCTATTAGTGAGTTTATTTGGTAAGTGGTCTCAAGCATAACCTACTTAGTATTTCTCAATTATGTGACAAGGGAAACAAAGTTGTTTTTCATTCAGACATTTGTCGTATTATTATGAAGGGAACTAGTAGTGTTATACTTGAAGGCAATTGGAAGAGAAATGTTTATATGGTAGATTTAAAAGTTGTTCCTACTAACTCTTTCACGTGTATGAAAGCAACGTTGGATGATCCGTGCTTATGGGACACAAGATGTTTTCACACTAGCTCTACTATTTTGAAGAAGCTCAAAAGATGGGACTTGGTTGACGGCATGCCCAAAATAAAATTTGATCAAGAAAAGATGTGTGACACTTGTGCACGATGTAAGCAAGTAAGATCTTCTTTCAAACCCAAAAGAGTGGTAAGCACGAATCAGACCCTTGAACTAATTTATATGGATTTATGCGGTCAAATGAAGGTAAGAAGTAGAGGTGGATCCACGTATGTCTTTGCAATATATGATGACTACTCAAGTTATGTATGGCATATATTCTTGCATTCAAAAGATGAGACTTGTATCGAGTTCGACTGTCTTATAAAACTAGTTCAAAACAAGTATAAGTTTAATCTTGTTCTATTCGTACCGTTCTCGGCACCGAATTTGACAACCAAGTATTTGTAAAATATTGTAGGGTTAATGGTGTAGGACATAAATTTTTTGCACCACGAACGTTACAACAAAATGGTGTTGTTGAACGTATCAACAGAAGCCTAGAGGATATGGCCCGTACTATGCTTCTCTGTAGAGGACTACCCCGCTACTTCTAGGCTGAGGCTATAAGTATCTCATGTTATTAATTACATAGCCGTGTTATATATGATCAGAGCTATTTTGAAGGAAACCCCTTATGAATTCCTTAGAGGCTGTAAACCCAACATATCCCATTTGCGGTGCTTTGAGAGTAAATGCTTTGTTCATAACAATAGTAAAAATAGGTTGAGCAAATTTAACCCTATGAGTGATGAGGCTATTTTTATTGGTTATTCTTATCATAGTAAGGCCTATAAGATATTTAACAAAAGAACTTTATGCATTGAAGAAAGCGTTCATGTTATCTTTGATTTGAATGATTCTTTTGATAAGCTCATACAGGATGAGATGGAGATGAAACTGAGCATGACTTTCGATTATCTAGGGATGATCCTCCAGAATTGGGTGAGGAAGACAAGGAAATTGAAGGCACGACAGATGAACTTGAGATTGCCTTAAATGACAAAGGGAAAGAGCTGAAGTTATAGTTGACGATACTACAACTTTCAATCAAAACAAGAGTGTGGTAACCAGAGTTATAATTGATGAAGTTATAACTTTAAATCCAAATCAAAATAGTGAAGTTAGAGTTAATACATGATTCAACTACAACTCTGAGATTGGATTCAGGGGGAGGAATTCCTTATCCAAAGCATTTGAAGCCTCTACCTCAATTTTTGTATATTCTATTCATTCCTCTCTACCATTGAACCTAAAAACATTGAAGAACGAAGCTCTTACTGAACTTGATTGGATTGTTGTCATGCCAGAAGAATTGCAACAATTTAAAAGGAATAACAAACTTGGCACTTAGTTCCTAGACCAAAAGAACGATCATTTATTGACACAAAATGGGTGTTCATAAACAAGTTAGATAACACGGGAGTCATTGTCCGAAACAAGGCAGATTGGTTGTTTAAGGATACTATCAATAAGAAGGAATCAATTATGATGACACCTTCGCTCCCATTGCTCGACTTGAGGCTATTAGAATATTAATAGCATTTGCAGCTCACAAAGGACTTAAATTATTTCAAATTGACGGGTATTGGGAAGAAGAAGTATTTGATGAGTAACCCCCAAGATTTATGGACAAAAAGTTTCAAAACCATGTTATTAAATTAGATAAAGAATTATATGGTTTGTAACAAGCTTGGTACGACAAATTATCAAAATTTCTACTTCAAAGTGCGTGACTTTAAAAGAGGATCTATCGACAAGTCCTTATTTTTGAAATACGAGGGTTCAGATTTATTACACGTTCAAATATATGTAGATGATATTATTTTTGGCTCAATTATTAATAAATTGTGTGAATATTTTCCAGAATTGATGACCTCGGAATTCGAAATGAATATGATGGGAGAACTCAAGTTCTTCCTTGTATTACAGATTCAAAAAACTAGTGAAGGCATCATAATTCATCAACAAAAATACATCAAAGAGCTAATCAAGGAATTCGGTATGAAAATTTCTCATCATATGGCCCCTTCATTGGTCACGGATAAGAATTAACTAAAGACGAAGACAGTAAGACTGTCTAAACTGGTATCCTCTCGATTGTAATTTCAATCTCGTAGGTTATTCAAGTGTAGATTATGGAGGTTTCTCACTTGATAGAAAAACTATGTCTGGCATCGCTACGTTTGTTCCACCATGTATAATATCATGGGGGGTCAAGGAAACCAAATTCAGCTGCCTTATCTACTGCCGAAGCTGATTATAGTGTTGCCGCCTTAGTATGTTCTCAATTATTATGGCAGTAAAAATTATCTGATTATGGTGTGAATGTTGGTTATTTCAAATTTTATGTGATAATACGAGCGCCATTATTATTTCTAAAAATCCCGCCGAACACTCGCGTAGAAAACTTATTGAAATTCGACACCATTTTGTAAGAGACCAAGTAGAAAAGGGAAACATAAAACTTGAAATTTGTAGTACGGGAAAAACATTTGCTGACGTTCTGATAAATGCGTTAGCTAGAAAACGTTTTGAGACTTTGTGGTTGGAAATTGGTTTAATCGTTGGCAACTAAAATTGCTCATAAATTTTTCTTACTTTTATGGCTAACTAGATTTAGACGACAT
Organism: Heliosperma pusillum; assembly: GCA_022085475.1. Classification (NCBI taxonomy): domain Eukaryota; kingdom Viridiplantae; phylum Streptophyta; class Magnoliopsida; order Caryophyllales; family Caryophyllaceae; genus Heliosperma; species Heliosperma pusillum. Next base: position 11,971 of record JAIUZE010070601.1, on the reverse strand, counting down.
TGTACGATTGTGTCCGTATTTTCCGATGCAAGAATATTTATGTTTAAATATTGCATTATATTACGAGAATATTCCGTTTGTTATGTATTTGTATTATATGTGTAAATATAAATCATGTATCCATCACAACAAAAAAAAAATAACTAAATATTTTCTACCAAAACTTACCTTATCTTATCCTGTAAGATTTACCCTAAATTCCCTCTCTTTAATTACCTCACGCCATCCTTCACTAACCATAAAACCCAAAGTCAACTTTTTACATCTTCATAAATACTTACCTCCCATTTGTTCCATCACCATCACTTTCTCTCTCCTCCGCAAAACTGTCTCAAACTCAAACTCTCAAAACTTTCAACACACAATCCTCACCACGACACTCAAATTCAAAAATCATGTCCCCAGACCCTTTACTCGATCAACCAGAAAAACCCACTCGCCCAAACAACATTGCACCACCACTGAATCTGTCGCCTCTCCTCCGTTAAACCGAACAAGCTCAAAACCCATCAATCCCAATTGCGACCGTGGGCAACTAAGTACGGTTGGAAAAAGGTAAAAACTTGACAAGGGAAAGAAGAAGACCCTCGAGGAGGATCATACGGGGGAAAAGGTGAAGGAAGTCGGTACTCGGGATGGCGTGAAAGGGGCTCTGTTCCGCGGGTATATGGAGCAAGCCACGACACAATGTCTCAACAAACTTCGTCTCACGGAGAAGGAACGGAATCTTGTCAACCGTGTGTACAGATATAGCATTCACGCCGGTATAAAAAGGTGTGGCTGATGAGGAAAAGTTGGAAATTAAAAAGTATTTAAATAGAAATGCTAAAGGTAATAGTTGAGTGTTGGCTGATTCGTTTTCCCCAAATTTGAAGTTCTTTATCAATTTCTTGGGGAACACTATTATTCCGAGAAGGGGTGGACGGGATAAAGTGTCTAGTTATGAAATGGTTGCGGTCTACTCTTGGTTTGAGGGCAAAAAGGTTAGTCTTCCGTTACTTGTTTTTCATCGCAGTATTCAAAAACGTATTACGGTTACTAAAGAGAAACCGTCACCACTTTAGACTTGCCTTACGGGATATGGATTTCCTGTCTCTTTGAGGCTAAAAAGGTGGTGGACCCCGTGAGTTATGATGTTTTGGAAATGGATGAGATGTGCGACAAATATTTCAACCTTATGAAAATTGGGGTTGTAAGACCGGATTTGGTTTTTCTCATGAAAAGTAATGTTGATGAAAAATCGCCGGATGGGATGTGGGCTGATGTCGGTGCTAGGTTGGACTCGTTAAGGGAGAGTATTCAAGAAAAATTCGAGGCACAAGTGTTTTAACCATTGTCTCAGGATTCAGGTATGGAGCACTGAATTTTGTGGTTAGCTCACCGGAGGTTGTAGATTGGATGAAGGGTGTAGATTATTGGTTAAAGGCGCTTGAGCGTAGTTTGGTAATTGTTCATTATGAAGTGTTTTGCCATGATCATCGGATGGACGATTTTGGAAGTCAAGGCGGAACAATAAAGGGACGGAAGGATCATTGGAGAAGAGGTAGCCACCATGTTGGAGGCTACATAGGGATTGTCCTTAAAGATCTTAAATTTCGATAGTTGCCTCACAGCTCTAGTTAATTATGTTTGCTCGTGCTTTGATAGTCTCTCATCCTTGGAGTTTCGTACTCTCCCCGGCTATGTCGACCTTAACATCATCCGCCAACCTAATACTTGAATCCGTCATGCTTGTTTCCTCTTTGAACTTTATTTCCCTATTCCCTATTTGGCCCATTTGGCATTTTCAGACTTGTTTCATCTTGGTTCATACTAAACATATTTGACTTGATTGTTAGTCGTTGAATTATTTCTTACTTTATAATATAAGTTTGCGTTTCTATTTATTTCATTGGTTTATATTATTCTAGTGGTTTTATGTCTTATTATTGTCACTTCGTTGATGTCAGGAGGGGGAGAAATAACCATGATTAAATTATTTGTCTAAGCTTGCTCCTTGTCAATTCAAGACCTTTAGTCTCTTAAGGTCCTTAGGTGTTAATACTTTGAATATGAACTACTATAATTTTGATGGTCCATTAATAGTTAGTCCCAGGGTAGTTTGTTAGATTCCAGGATTGTTTGGTGGTCCATTGTGTCATTGTATTTGAGACGGGTTTGATCTCTTTTCTGTTGTCAAGTTATTAAAGTGTGGAAGCTTAATTCTAAGTATTTGCATCTTTAAAATTTTATTATAGATCGAGTTGAGGTTTCAAGCGGTGACAAGAGTTTGTTTTTACGTAATTCTCAATATTCAAAGCTATTTTTATTACGGTATGGTCATTGTTTGATTTTATTTTATTTATTTGGTTGATGAGCGTTCATTTAGTCATAACTCTCCCTTTTTTCTACGATTTTTGAAACGTATTCGTACGGTTTTGCGTGCCTTTAATTGCATTGTGCGTCCCGATTTCCCGTTCCATGTATTTGTACCTTATCTTGTAGGGTTTGAGACGGAATTGACGAAACGGGAGCAAGTGAAGCGGTTTTGAAGCGAGAATAGGAAAGACGAGGGATAGTTGCTGAGAAGAGGTTCTCAACCGGTAGGACGGCTGCCGGCCAGCCAGCTGGGAACCACCCGCTTGAGTTAAGTTTTAAGAATGAGGAAGAGGGATGGTAAGGGTTCCCAGCCGGTCTACCGGCTGAGAACCCCCAAGCCAAGGGAAACGTAGGAAGCTGAAGGAAGGGATCCAAGCACCGATCTACCGGATGAGATCCAAATTACAAATTTTTCCCACCTAACTTATAGGGGGTTTTGCGCCTCTGAGAGGAGGCGGCCGGTCGACCAGCTGGCAATCATGACTTGTCATTTTCCAGCTTTCTTCCTTTGAAGACATCATTAATACCAATGTGTATAAATAGATGTTTTCATAAAATTTCCTTTACCAAATTTAAATCTTTCCTTAATCAAGTTTTAAGAAGATTAGATCTACGAGTATTGGATTTCTAGTATTGTTGGGTTGTAATCAAAAGATTGAAGAAATTCTTTCTTATTCTAATCCAAGTTCTTTTCTTTATTGCTTGTTGATATCATTTTCTTCTCTTTATCTTGTTTTGATCCTATTACTTTCACTTTCATAATTGTCTTAATTAGTTAAATAGTTGTGTAAATATTATGCTTTCTTTCTTGTTTGCTTTGTTCATTAACATTTTTGCTTTTGTTAATATTAGCATGAGTGAGTAGACTCCTTATATTGTGGGATCTTGGGTATATTAGAGAGGGTGATAATGGACTGTTGATGTTGGGATTTGAGTGATTGCCCTATATTCTTATTCGTGCATGATAAGTGTTAGATGAATTGTCTGAATGAAAATTTGAATCTTTCATTATCTTTTTATGCTATTCTTGAATCGAAAGTTAAAGGGTAGTGTTTGTTATCATGTCCATGATAAGTTTATTTTGATAATTGTGAAAACTCGTTGATCTAAGCTTAAGAATAACCCTTGATCTAAAGATTTGGGTTAGCTTAAACATTGTTTGATTACTCTTATCCTTTTTTACTCTTGCATCTACCTCTTCCTACCTGGGTGAATCCAAATACCCTAGTTTCTTTTAATCGATTTAATTAATTGATGTTGATAAAATAGTTGTGAAGTAGGGATGTCGATCTCAGGGACGGTTGGTGTTCAATATTGATCTAAAAGTCTACTTAAAGTCTCTTGCAAGTCACAAGTGATTTGGGTTTGGGTTTGTTGGCTACACTAATTAACAACAATTAAAAGCAATTAAAAACAACAAAAGGAGTCTAAAGCTATAAAGGTTGGATTTTTATCAAATAAGAGGGAAGACTAGGGTGAGTGGGTTCATATGGGTAGTAAAGTCGGGTGCAAGGGTCGGGTCTAATAGTCGAAATATCATCTAGTCTAGGAAAGTGAATCGAGGCTTCCGTTCTTACGATTCCTCCTCAAACCGACTCTAACTAGCTATCGCGTCACTAGATACGGCTTGCCAAAACTAGCGGTTCTACGAAAGACCACGACTTTCGATCTTATGGCATTCGAAACAAACGAAAGATTCATGCAAACTCAAGTAAGCATTTCATCAAACATGTTATAAGCATAGCATGGAGACTAGACAATAATCAACTATTAACCCCCAACAATAACACATTAAACCATACAAGGACCCATAATCCCCCACATTACCCTAGCAAGATTACTACTCACTCATACTTGAGGGAAATTCGATATTTACTAAAGATTGTAAGAGGAAATCAACAACAACATTAAACATTTCTAATTAACAATAAGTAGATAACAATAATCGAAATGAAAACTTAATTAAAAGCAAGATTAAGTAGAGAAATTATACCCACTTGGAGAAAGATTAGAACTTTGATATAAATACCAAGATTTCGTCACAAATCCTTGAATATAACCCAAGTTCATACACTAAACCAAGTTGAAATCACTAATTAACCGACTAATTTTCTTAATTAAGGAAGATTAATACAAGATTAACACTAATTCTATTGAAGTTTTTAGATCTAGGGTTTCGTGCCCATAAATTACATAAGAGGGTCTATTTATAGGTTTACAAAATGAAGGAAAGATGGGCCTCGAGAAGCTTCATGGACTGGACAAGTCACGACCGTGAAATGGGTTTCACGGTCGTGAAACACGTCTCACGACCGTGAAATGGCAAGTCACGGTCGTGAGAGTATAGGCAGAATCAAGGTCGACTTTCACGAGCAAGTCACGACCGTGAAGCTCATTTCACGACCGTGAGATGGGTTTCACGACCGTGAGATGAGTTTCACGGTCGTGAAACCAAATCCACGAAAATCCTTGCTTTTGGCAAAGCATCTCACGACCGTGAGATGCATTTCACGACCGTGAGATGCTCAATCTCCTTCTTCCTTTGCTTGACTTTGTTGCTTCCTTCTCGGTTTCGCTTGCCTTGACTCGGGAGGGCTTTGGCGAGTCGAGTAGGGCCCCCAAGGGTATGTGGGCCCCCCTAGGTGTACCGTGGGTCCTCCGAATGATTCACCTTCTTCTTTGTTGATCAAAAGTAGGTAGAAATCGCCTCAATTGACGGTTTACCTACAAAAACACGATAAAAGCAAGAAACATGCTAGAAGAAGGTAAATCACGTAGAAACGCTCCTAGGGAGCGTTAAAGGCAAACAAAACGAGATGAAAAGGGGTGAAAATGTGGGGTGAAATGACACTATATCAAATCTCCCCAAACCAAACCCTTACTCGTCCCGAGTAAGGATGAACAATAGTCAAGACCCTTAATTAACTATACTAAACCTAACCGATACAAGGCAATTAACGGGCCTTGCTCCGTCCCTTCAACTCACAACAAGGTATCCATGAGGTAGGACACCTTCTTGCAAGGCAAGTGGGGTCTTGCCAAAACTTCGATGCATTCAAGGCAATAGAGCACACAAAACAAATGAGAATGCATCTACAAAAGCAAATGGCAACATGCCTCATCCATGTGCCGGGATTCATCTAAAATGGAAAAATTTCAAGCATTCAAATTCCTATGTATTTACTAGTTTTACAAAGAACTATGCCTAGAAAGATAGAAATAAATCACCTCTTTATTGTGTAAAATTAGTATATTCGTTCACGTTTACTAGAAAACTTTGTCAAGGGTGATAAAGGCGGGATGGAAAGTGAGGGCCCCATGGTGTTAGAAGACACTGTAGGATCGGAATTCCGCCTCTCACCTAAGTGAAAGGAAGGGTCGTCCCCTCTTAGCCATGCAACGTAGGAGTAATCATCAAAAATGTAAGGAAACGAGATGTTTGAGTTCTTATTTTGTTTCTTTTTCTTTTCTTTTTGTTTTTTTGATTTTTTTCGGTGCTTGATTTGGGTGCCTTTTGAGAGCAAGGTGGCCTAGCAAAAGGTGTGCGGCGGAGACCAACAATAGGCAAATCCTCGCCGTAGCGACATCGAGAGCGACCCCATATGTATTGAGGGTACTCTAGAAGAGCCTAGAAGTCTCCATATGCACTCCCTAAGCTAGGACTAAGGCAAAAAAAATGTGCAAAATTTCAAGCTTTTCTTTTTCTATTATGTTTGAACTCAATTTTTGGACTTTTGATGGGAAAATTTCCTTTTTGTCAAATGTAGTGAAATGTGATGATTGGACAATTGCATGGCCTCGAGAGTCACCTAGGAAAGCGTTCACCAAGGAATTTTCACACCATGGGGATGGTAAAGATGATAAATGCAACCCCTTGACTAGGCTCTAGGAAACGGTGCGAAAATTATACTAAAAATACACATTAAAAGGTGTTTCAAAATCTATTTTAATAGGCAAAGTGCTAAGCAAAAAGGGCATCTACAAGGGCCTATTCAAACTTGTTCAATTTCCAAATTAGGCATTCCAAAAAAGTTTTCCTAAATGCAACTACATGCCATGATCTAGAATTTAACAACATATATACAAACTAATGCAAATGCTCTAGTGAACTACGTGACAATTAATCTAATGAAACCCCCTAACAGCACATAAGTCACACAACCGCCAATTCATCAAAATCCACACCGCAATCATCAACCACCTCCTCCAAAACTCCTCAAACCATAAGAAGTAGAGAAAGAAAGAAGGGGAAGAAATAAGAACGATCATACCATGGCGGTCTTCTTAATCCCTTCAATAAGTTTCTTAGCGATGTGTAGCGGACCTATGTATGGAGGTTAGAAGAAAAAGCAATGCAAATATATACAAAGTAAGATATAAACAAGCTAATTTTTAGGATTTTTCAAATTTTTCAATTTTTTTGATTTTTTTAAATGGTTTAAATGCAAAAAATAAAAAATAAAAACTTATGAGAATAGTTTCCTATCCCCCACATTGGAACAAACATTGTCCTCAATGTATGAAATAGGATTATTGAAAGCAAAATGAAAACATGTTTTTGGATTTTTCTTAAATTTTGAGGAAATAAAAACTTGTTTTTGGAATTTTTGATGAATATTCACAAAATGAACAATATATACAAGATGGTTAGTCATGCAAATGAACTAATCTAGATGAAATGCATGAACTAAATAAAAATCCTAAAAGTAAATGCAAAATGATATAATACAAGTGCATGATCTAAGTAAATGCAACGAAACTATACATGATGCATGAACTAAGCTAAATGAAAGGTTGTTTGTCAATTTGGATTTTTCATGGGGAGCAAAATAATGGTGTCCGATGGGATGGACACCCGCCTCCAATGTTGCCGAGGCCAACCAATAAAACACACAAATTACAAGTTAGAGAAAACAAAGTATACAAATCAAAGAGAGGAGAGGAGGAGACACACACAAAAACAAAAAAAAAACCTCTTCAAAAGGTCTCCATCACATCCTCATCCTCATCACCATCCTCATCATCATCCTCATCATCACCACCATCATCACCACCATCATCACCACCCCTATTCCCCCGGTCGCCCCCGGTCTCGATGCCCCCTCCCCGGTTTCCTTGGTTGGGAAACAAAAAATCGGGTTGAGCCCAGCTTGGCATCAAACCGTTAGGGTCAATGTACCCTTGGTTGGCCAGCAAAAAGTAGTTGGGGTAGGAGGCATAATAGTTGTTGACCCGGTCTTCATGCATGTTCATTGCATGTTCTGCATTAGACCGGTTAAGTAGTCGCCCTGGGGGGAAATGGTCGGGTCGGGGTGAACATACCCCGAGTAGTCAAAGGGGTAGGGGGGAATGGTCACGTAACTGGGTGGGGGGTGGGGGAACTGCATATGCGGTAGGGGGAAAGGGGGAACAGGCGCTGCTACCCGGGGCGCACTCTGACTCGGTCTAGAAACGGGTCGGGGTTGAGGCTGGGAAGACTCTCCCTCCTCCCTAGCACCAGTTGAAGCGGCCCGACCACCTGCCATCGTCACTGGCAGCAGGTAGTTGGGTCGCCCCATCATAGTGTTATCCCTAGGGGCGAAGGGTGCGAGTCTATGACAAGGAAGGTAAAAAGGGGTTGCACCCTTAATTACCCAAAGAAAACTCCTATTAGGGTCAAGCCTAATCCAATTTGAGTAGATTAGGGAATTCTCATCAAGAAGTGTCCCCCCCGTTAAAGCCACGTACCTCCCATCACTGTTAAAATTTGCGTCAAAGTGCTTGGCCAAAAAAGTAACCAAACCCCCCATGGTCACCGTCTGCCTACGGGCTATGGTGTTCTGACCCAACTTCCTCCATCTCCTGTAGATTTCATTCATTATGGGGTAGATGAAGTTATCCCTATGTCCTTGCACATTTAAGTGCGTCTCTAGGAGGGTCAGGTCGAGCTGGGTGAGGTAGTTCGGTTCTTGCCGCCCTAGGAAGGTACCCGACACTAACCTATGCCAAAAACGAGGCACAGGGTGGTGGATTAGGAGGGCCGAATTCCTACGGAAATCGACCAAGGTCCTACCAGTCAAAGCCAACCAAAGAGGGTTCAAATCATAGCCCTTAGGCTCTACAGTATTCCTTCTAGGAGGAAAACCCAACCCCAGAATAGCAGCGAAATCAACCATTGGGACAACATGTGAGGTATTGGCAAGACGGAAGCTGAAACACGGCACTTTCTCAGCATTTACTAAGGTACTTAAACTACTTAGAAATTCTAGCGTGAGACTCCGATAGGAGAGCTCATGCATGAAATAAAGAGTAGTCATACCTGTGACCGCGAAAAAATCTCGCAAAGCTTCCGTAAGGCCAAGACGACGTATGATGTCGTGGCATAGAAATACAGTGGGTTCCATCTCTAACCCCTGGATGGCAGCGAAAGCTTGTCGTTGAGACTCCGTCTCAAAGACGACTTCCGGAAAACCCGGAAGTTGCTCAACCTCTAAGTCCTCGTTAGCATCCGGGTTGTTTGACCCGCTGCCTCTTCGCCTCTTTTGTGCTCTTGCCGCTGCCGCTTTCCCTTTTCCTTGACCCACCATTGTTATCAAGCTTTTTTCCGAAAAAATTTTCTCAAAGAAAGCTTCTAAAACAATTGAAAATACTAGAGAAACCTTCAACTAGCCCCAAAACAACTTTCTATTAGAGTAGAAAGCAAAAAATAAACCCAAAAAATAGATCTCAAATTTTCGGATTTTTGAAAAACCAAGGTTGAAAATCGATTTTTTGTGGTTTTTTGGTGTTTATAAGGGAAAAAAAATGGTTCTCAAAGTGTTTATAATTGAAGAATGAAGCTTTTTGTGATAATTTGGGAGAGATTTGAGTGAGTTTGGTGAGGATTTGAGGGAGGTGATTTTTGGAGAGATAAGGGTTATGTGTGTTTGTGTTTGTGTTGTTGTGTGTTGGAGTGAGAAGATGAGGGAATGAAAAGAAAGAAGATAAGGAAAGAAGAAGAGAACTCGGTCCAAGCATCTCACGACCGTGAAATGGGCTTCACGACCGTGAGATACCATTTCACGGCCGTGAAGCTCATTTCACGACCGTGAGATGTTGATTAACTGCTACGGTATTGATTTTCTCCATCTCACGACCGTGAGATGCCATTTCACGACCGTGAAATGGAGAATTCGCGATTTCCTTGCTTTTCTTGAATTTTCACGGGCGTGAAACCAATTTTTACGAGTGTGACTCGTCTTTTCGACTCTTTTTCTTCAAAATCTTCACCCTTAGCTCGATTTCTCGCTTCTTCTTTAGCATTCCGCTACGTTTCTTTCATTTCAACTTACGAAAACAATCACAAACACATTAAATCCCTCCCTCACACTCTCTTTGACAAAAATTACACAAAAAATGTACAAGATTAACTAAGTAACGGGAAATTGATTTAATTAACGATTCAATTAGCCAAACAAAAATTCGACCCTATTATCGTCAATTTAATCAATTTCCATGCAAAGTAAAATCTATCGAACACTAGTCAAATGAGTTAGGATTATATACAAATTTGTGATTCTTAGGGGACTTCACAAAACCCGCATTTGTTCAAAATTAATGAGGAGTAGTCGGCTTGAGGTACAAAGCCTCTACTACTCCTATGAGAGAACCTTCCTTGTAAAGCTTGATTCGTTGCCCGTTCACTTTGAATTTTTGGCCATCTTTGCTTGCCAACTCAAAATCCCCATATTTCCCTACCTCGGTGATCAAGAATGGTCCCGACCACCGGGATTTGAGCTTCCCGGGAAATAGCTTGTACCTTGAGTTGAATAGAAGAACCTTGTCTCCAACTTGGAGATCCCTTTTGAGGATCTTCTTGTCATGAATGAGTTTGGTCTTCTCCTTGTAAGATTTGGCATTTTCATAAGATTTGAGCCGGAACTCCTCAAGCTCTTGTAATTGGAGTAATCTCTTGTCACCGCTCAATTTTGCATCAAGATTTAGTTCTTTGATTGCCCAATATGCCTTGTATTCGAGCTCTATGGGCAAATGGCAAGATTTGCCATACACCAACTTATAAGGCGACATTCCAATAGGAGTTTTGAATGCCGTCCTATATGCCCATAATGTGTCATCGAGCTTTGAACTCCAATCTTTGCGGTGCTTCGAGACCACTTTTTCAAGGATAGATTTGATTTCTTTGTTGGAGATTTCGACTTGCCCACTTGTTTGGGGATGATACCCCAAACCGGTACGATGATGAACACCATATTTGAGAAGTAGTGAGTCAAGTCGTTTTTCATGAAAGTGCTTTCCTCCATCACTTATTAGAGCTCTAGGTACTCCCAACCGGGGAAAAATAATCTTCTTTAAGAAATTGATGACAACTTTGGCATCGTTTGTAGGGGAAGCCACCGCCTCCACCCATTTGGACACGTAGTCTACGGCCACAAGAATGTACCTATTCCCTCTTGAAGAAATAAAAGGGCCTTGATAATCTATCCCCCACACATCAAACACTTCCACTTCAAGAATCCCCCTTTGGGGCATCTCATTCCTCCAAGAAATGTTGCCGGTGCGTTGACAAGCATCGCAACTTTGGACAAAGTGCTTGACATCATGGAACATAGAGGGCCAAAAGAACCCGGATTGAAGTACTTTAGCAACGGTCTTGCTCGCCCCATGGTGCCCTCCATAAGGAGAGGAGTGGCATCCTTTCATGATTTCATCATACTCCCATTGTGGAACACATCTTCTATACATCCCATCGCCACACTCCTTGAATAACAAAGGATCATCCCAAAAGTATCTCTTGGCTTCAAATAAAAATCTCTTCTTTTGCTTGTGGTTGATGCCCGGTGGAAGAACACCACCCACAATATAGTTGGCAAAATCCGCAAACCAAGGTGCTTGATTTTGGATTGTTTCATGGATTGCAAAGAGAAAATCATCCGGGAATGAATCGTTGATAGGCATGTCATCCTTACTTCCATCATAGCTTAGCCGGGACAAGTGGTCCGCCACCGCATTTTCTGCACCCTTCTTATCTCTTATCTCCAAATCGAATTCTTGTAAGAGAAGGATCCATCTAATGAGGCGGGGCTTAGCTTCTTTCTTGGCAAGTAGATATTTGAGTGCGGCATGGTCCTTATACACAATGACTTTGGAGCCAATCAAGTACGAACGGAACTTATCGAGAGCAAAAACAATGGCAAGAAGCTCTTTTTCCGTCGTTGCATAGTTCACTTGTGCCTCATCAAGGGTCTTGCTAGAATAGTAAATGGCATGCAAAGCCTTATCCTTCCGTTGGCCAAGAACCGCGCCAACGGCATAATCGCTTGCATCGCACATCACCTCAAATGGCAATTCCCAATCCGGGGATTGCATGACCGGAGCCGAAATAAGAGCTTCCTTGATCCTATCAAATGCCTCAACACACTCGTTAGTAAAATGGAAAGGGGTATCCTTGAGGAGAAGTTGTGTAAGTGGTTTAGCAAGTTTGGAGAAGTCCTTGATGAACCGGCGATAAAAGCCGGCATGACCAAGGAAACTTCTCACCCCCTTGAGATTTGAAGGTGGGGGTAATTGCTCAATCACTTCCACCTTAGCTCTATCAACTTGGATACCCTTTTCCGAAATAAGATGACCGAGAACC
>JAIUZE010070600.1:0-98021 GCA_022085475.1 Heliosperma pusillum | reverse complement strand
TCCAAGAGGCAAACACGATGGAAGAGAAAGAGCACCTAGATAGAAGGAAGAGAGCATAATATAATAAGGACGAGAGAATTCATAGATGAGGAAGAAATACACTTCAATTAGGCTTGTAAATCTTCAAATCTTCGGTAGAGGATACTTCTTCTAGGTAACACAATGATCCACCTTAAGACGGTAGATACAAACAACATAACATCACTCAACACAATCAACAAACAAGTTAGAACCTAACAAACATCAAGTACACCAAAGACTACCACCTTAAGTCCTTAAGTCTACCCATCTCTCATTTATTATTTCAAGGTCAAGTAATTTAAGTTTAGGGTTCACGTGTGTGCGTCGGGAGCGTTTAAGCTCTGATACCAACTGTGACAACCCTCGCGAATGCGGAAATAAAACATAAAAAGCATGTGATTTATATAGCGGAAAATACGATGTTTTTGAAACTTTTTACATGCAAGATAGAAATACGAGGAATGTCAAATAATTACAAACAAAATAGAGAATACTACAAAGAGACGAAGTCTCTCCATATGTTATCAAATAAAAAGTTATTAGCAAAATAAGCTAAATAACGTCTAGAGGTTAATCTTCCAGGGACAACGCCCGCTAGCTCACACCCGAACCCAAAATACCACAAGCAAAAAGCCATCCAATCAAGAAACCTGTTCATCCATGAAAAACATGAACGCCACAGTCAGTGGGGAGTAACTTCGGGTTCTCCCAGCCATATCACGTTAAACGTACATAAAATGAAATACAAAAGTAGAAGCATGCATTTATAGATATACATGTGAAATACGATAAGGATAGATAGGCAATTCAATATATAATGATAAGAGCATATGATGTACAATCCGTAACCATCATGCTATAGATAGACTCGGGGAAAACACTCTTAGGCAACCGAATACGCTCACTAGGGCTTACATCTCACCGTTAGCGGTATAAGTTTGATAAGATTGAGACTCGACAAACAAACCATGCCAAGTCATGCAATGATCATGAATAAACAATCATGGACTCGACAAACAAACCATGCCAAGTCATGCAATGATCATGAATAATCAATCATGTAATCATGCATCCAAACACAACAACACAATGACGACATCTCTCACGGTAAATGAAATGCACTAGCACCGTGTACATGGCAAGTATGATTAAAAGGCATCCACGAGATAAGCATTTCCCTGAACGCATACACTATCACATTTCGTATATGTGGACTAATTTCCTCCGGTAGGACGACGATAATAATACGGTCCTAGTCTAAACCTGGCCAGACTCTCGAAATAACGTGTTCCGATTCGACATGCGATAAACGTTCCCATCCAAGACTCGGTCAATCATAGACGCCGAGTACCCCAAATTAGGTCGACATTCACGAAAGAGGCGGAAAAGAGCTCAAGCCTCATAACAAGCAGTACGCTACATGCAAATAACACCACCTCGCAAGTACACAACATTTGACGGGCGGATCGATCAACGCATAGCGTTCGCCTCCCAACAACGTCGTCGTATGCCCACTAACACATGCAATTAAGCAGTAGGATACCTCCCTGTTCTGACATTCCAGCCTTACGAACGTGGAGGTAGCCAAGGGAATGAGAGTACAAAGCACAAGACAAAATAGTGCTCAAACCGTTATATTTGTAAAACCGACTCAAAGTGGAACATACCAAAAACCGTCACAAAACATGAGAATAGGGCATTATATAAATGTAACTATGATAAACATTAATCAATACATGATACATAAGCATTAGACCAAGTTTAAGAAGCATAATAAATAGGAAACATAGATCTTATCTCAAAACAACAAGTTTGGAATTTAACTAAAACAAGGGTCCACTTCAAACTGTCATAACTAGAGTTCTAGATATGAAAATACAGAAATTCTAAATGAAGGTCATAGCTTATCCTCTTACGGTTCCAACGGGATGTCAGAAGCCGAAAACAAGCAAGTAACGAAGGAGATATGATCATTTTACGAAAATGGGTCAGTGTAGTGAAACTGCACAAGTCACGACCGTGACTTGTATTTCACGCCCGTGAAACTCTCTGTTACGCAAAGGTAAAAGATCAGACACTATTTCACGCTCGTGACTTGAGTTTCACGACCGTGACTTGGGTCAAGACAACTCCATTTTGTTCTAAACTCAACCATCATCAACTATTATCATAAATCATCAATTCTCATATCAATTCTCAACAAACAACAAGTATCATCATCAACAATCATCAACTAACAACAATCATCATTAATAACATGAATCCTAAGCTTTCTAATCGTATTCTAAATACGAATTCTAACATAGAAGCATGTAAAACACGTAAATGATATCGAGTAACCCTTCACCGTTACCTTTTCGCGTCTTTAATCGATTTCTAGAAAGTCTCCACCTACAATTAGATAACAAAAGATGAATATACTTCACCTTTGAGAAAGACGGATAAATTGAAAAGCGAGAAAGACGGTAATTTTTTTACCAATACAGATAGAGGAAGATAAAAGGGGAAGAATAAGACGAACATACGTGAATTTGAGCAAGAAACGAGTGAGTTATGACGAATCTAAGCTTGGATGATTATGGAAGCTAGGTTTTGATTTGGGTTTCTTAGTGATGAAGTAATGTTGAGTTGTGAGAATGAAATAGGTTAAGGGAAGTATATGTAAAGGTGAGTGGAAAAAGTCAAGAAAAGTCAAAGACAACTTAAGACGAGTTTCACTTGAAATCTCGCGGAAATTCCAAATACGAACTCGGAAATTCTAAATTCGACTCGAAAAATTAAATTCTAAATTAAAACTAAATTTCGCTGAAAAGTATCCGTAAAATATTTTACTTATAAAAATAGGGTACATTTGCGAGTGTTACACTTTCTATAATATGATGGTTACGACTTTGTACTTCATGTATCGATATTCTTATATATTGATTTGCTTATTTATCCTTCTCGTATTACACATGTATATCTATATATGCATGCTTCTACTTTTGTATTTCCGTTTATGTACGTTCGATGTGATATGGCTAGGAGAACCCGGAGTTACTCCCCACTGACTGTGGCGTTCATGTTTTTCATGGATGAATAGGTTGCTTTATTGGATGGCTTTTTGCTTGTGGTACTTTCGGTTCGGGTGTGAGCTAGCGGGCGTTGGCCTGGATGAATCACCTCTAGACGTTGTTTAGCTAGTTTGCTAATAACTTTGATATTTGATACATTTTGAGAGACTACGTCTCTTTGTAGTATTTTATATTTTGGTTTGTAATTATTGACATTCCTCGTATTTTATCTTAGCATGTAAAAAGTTTTAAAAACACCGTATTTTCCCCTATATAAATCACATGCTTGTTATGTTTTATTTCCGCATTCGCGAGGGTTGTCACAGTTGGTATCAGAGCTTAAACGCTCCCGACGCACATACGTGAACCCTAGACCTAAACTACTTGACCTTGAAATAATAAATGAGAGATGAGTAGAAGTTAAGGATTTTACTTGGTAGTCTATTTGTTTATGCTAAGTGTTAGGATTAACTTGTTTTATTTTTGTTTCTTATGAAGATGGTTAGACCTCGAGTAGTAGAAAACGTTATGCTAGAAGCTCTTACGCAAGTGTTGAAGAATCAACAAGATGCGGCTTTAGCTCAAGCCAACCAAGTTCCCCCTCGTAGAGATGATAACCACCAAGGAGGCTACGCTTGGGTGGCTAGTCAAATAGCTAGAAGTAAGATTATACCTTACGGTGGAGAGCCGGACCCTACCGAGCTATCGGAATGGTTCCGAGAAATGGAGAAGCAATTTGATCTATACCAAGTCCGTGAAGAGGACAAGGTAAGGATTGCAAAGCACTTCCTTGTAAGGGAAGCAGATAATTGGTGGGCGATTACTAGCGCCACCGCTACTCTTGAAGATGATTTCAATTGGGCTTGTTTCAAAGCTCTAGTTTAAGGTCGATTTTATCCCAAGAAGCTAAAGCAACAAAGGCTCAAGGAATTTATTGACTTCAAGCAAGGTAACTTGTCGGCACAAGACTTTACCACGGAGTTCAACAAGCTTGCTCACTTTGATCCGAGGCTTATCAAAGATGAAGAGGACCGAGCTTTCTATTACCGCAACAAGCTTAGTGCTTTACTTCAAAGTAAAGTGAGGAGGAATACTACTTCCTTTGGGGATTTATATGATGATGTTTTATGGGCCGAGAACTCCATGAAGGCCATTAGGGATGAAGCTATGATGAAGAATCCCTCTCCTTCTTTCACTCCTAGGCCAAATGTCTATGGGAAGAGACCGTTTACTCCATCTTCCTCCAACTCTTATGCTAACAAGAGGAGATTTAATCCTCCCCCAAATGCAAGTGCAAGAGCTCCCGCCCCTTTCATTCTCTGAGCTACTTCTAACGTGGCTCATAGGCGATATGCTCCTCCTCAAGCTCAAGGTTGCTTATGCAACCGTTGTAGACTTCCATACCATCCCGGTGTAGCTTGTTACAACCGACCTTATATTTGCTTCTTTTGACAAAAGAGTGGTCACCAATATGATGATTGCCCCGATCGTAAGTTGCCCCCTCCAATTGCCAAACCTAAGGGTTCTATCTTCGTCCTGAGCCGAGCCGAAGCCGATGCTCATCCGGAGATAATTACGGGTATGTCCTCAATCTTAGAGCAACCGTGTCTTATTCTATTTGATACCGGTGCTTCTAGGTCCTTTGTGTCTTCGACTTATGCTAATAATATATCTATCTAGCCTACTTCTAGTGAGGATACTCCCATATCCTTACCATCCGGAGAAATTATCTCTTGTTCTACTCTTTATCCTAATGTTCCAATATCTATTGCGGGTACTATCTTTCCCGCTAATCTCCTTAAGTTTCCTCTAGGAGAGTTAGATATAATTCTAGGTATTGATTGGTTAGCATTGTACCATGCTAGGTTCGAGTGTCGAGATCAAAAAATTTATTTAAAGAGTCCTTTAGGAGTTAGAATAACCTATAAGGGATCTCATCCCCGAAAAGGTGTGTCTTTGATTTCCGCAATGAAGTTGGTAAGTATGGTAAGAAAGGGTCACCAAGCATACTTGTGTATTGTGACTTCTTCAACTACCTCTTTGCCAAATATTGAAGATGTGCCTATTGTTCGTGAATTTGTTGACGTATTCCCTGAAGACTTGCTCGGGATCCCTCCCGAGCGTGATGTTGAGTTTTCTATTGATCTTGTACCTGGATCCGGACCCATAGCCAAAGCTCCTTACCGTATGGCTCCAACCGAGTTCAAAGAGTTAAGGAAGCAACTTGATGATATGATTGAGAAGGGTTTTATTCGACCAAGTGCCTCGCCTTGGGGTGCTCCCGTTCTCTTTGTGAAGAAGAAAGATGGTTCCATGAGGCTTTGTATTGATTACCGTGAGTTGAACCGGATTACAATCAAGAATAGGTATCCTTTACCAAGAATTGAAGATTTTTTTGATCAACTAAAGGGTGCTTCTACTTTTTCCAAGATTGATTTGAGATCCAGTTATCACCAAATTCCCATTCGTGATGCCGATATTCCGAAGTCCGCTTTTACCATGAGATATGGTCATTATGAGTTCAAGGTGATGCCATTTGGATTGACTAATGGTCCCGCTATTTTTATGGATCAAATGAACCGCACATTTAGTGAGTACCTTGACAAGTGTGTGGTGGTGTTCATTGGCGATATTCTTATTTTCTCCAAGACCGAAGAAGAGCATGCTATTCATCTAAGGACTATTTTGGGTGTTCTTCGTCGTCAAAAGTGGTTTGCCAAATTCTCCAAGTGTGAATTTTGGTTACCTAAGGTGTCCTTTCTTGGGCATGTAATTTCTAATGAAGGTGTGATGGTAGATCCTTCTAAAATTAAAGTTGTGGTGGATTGGATGAGTCCGATCGATGTTAGAGAAGTTCGAAGTTTTCTTGGTTTAGCTGGTTATTACCGTAGATTTGTCAAGAATTTCTCAAAGCTTAGCTTGCTAGACCGATGACCCAATTGTTGAAGAAAGAAACCAAGTTTCTTTGGAATGAAGCTTGTGAAGCTGCTTTTCAAGAGTTAAAGAAAAGGTTGACTACCGCTCCGGTGTTGACTTTGCCTGAAGATGGTGTAGACTTTGATGTCTATTGTAATGCTTCCAAGATGGGATTAGGTTGTGTACTTATGCAAAGTAGGAAAGTGCTGTCTTATGCCTCAAGACAGTTGAGAGTTCATGAAGTGAACTATCCTACACATGATTTGGAATTAGCCGCCGTTGTTCATGCTTTGAAAGTGTGGAGACACTATCTTATAGGTGTTCATTGTCGTATATTCACCGATCACAAAAGTTTGAAGTACATATTTACTCAAAAAGAGTTGAATATGAGACAAAGAAGATGGTTGGAATTGGTGAATGATTATGATTTTGAGTTGTTGTACCATGAAGAGAAGGCAAATGTTGTTGCCAATGCTCTTAGTAGGAAATCTTCTCATTCCTTGAATGCTTTTCAGGTATTACCCGTTGATCTTTGTATTGAGTTTCGAAAGATGAAGTTAGAATTCGTGGAGCTTGGATTTGATTATGTTGGTGCTATGACTGCCGAACCTGTTTTCCTCCGTGAGATCCGCGAAAGCCAAGTTAATGATCCTACCTACAAGTCTATTCAAGCCAAACTTCTAGAAGGTAAAGCTAAAGATTTCAAGTTTGATGTAAAAGGTGTTCTTCGATTCCATGGCCGTTTGTTTGTGCCTAATGCTCTTGATTTGAGAAAGCGAGTTCTTGATGAAGCTCACCTTTCCCCTTATTCTATTCACCCCGGAGGTGATAAGATGTATAAAGATTTGAAGCTACAATTTTGGTGGCCGAATCTGAAAGGCGATGTTGTGTCTTATGTTGGAAGATGTCTTACTTGCCAACAAGTGAAAATCGAACACAAGAGGCCCGGTGGATTGCTACAACCTTTGGATATTCCACTATGGAAGTGGGAATTTATTTCCATGGATTTTGTTATGGCTTTGCCAAGGACCGCTGGAAGTAAAGATGCCGTTTGGGTTGTTGTTGATCGTTTGACCAAGTGTGCTAGATTCATTCCGATCAAAGAGACTTGGAGTTTAGATCGACTAGCGAAAGCCTATGTTTATGAGATTGTTAGATACCATGGTGTTCCCAAGGAGATTATATCCGACCGAGATCCGAGGTTTTGTTCGAGATTTTTGAAGGCTTTACAAGAAGCCATGGGTAGTAAATTGTTGATGAGTACCGCATTTCATGCCGCTACCGATGGTCAGAGCGAGAGAACTATTGAGACTTTAGAAGACTTGCTTAGGGCTTGTGCACTCGACTTCCAATCTAGTTGGGAAAAGAGTCTACCGTTGGTGGAGTTTTCTTACAACAATAGTTATCATGCCTCGATCAAGATGGCTCCTTATGAAGCTCTTTATGGAAGGAAATGCCGAAGTCCTATATGTTGGAATCAATTGAGTGATGTTCGTGACTTAGGTCCCGATGTTCTTGTTGAGACCATTGATCATGTGAAGGTTATTCGTGATAGGATGAAAGCCGCTCAAGATCGACAAAAGTCTTATGCCGATATCCGAAGAAGACCGTTAGAATTTGAGGTTGGTGATAAAGTATTCTTGAAAGTATCTCCAATGAAAGGTGTTAAACGGTTTGGTGTAAAGGGTAAATTGAGCCCGAAATACATTGGACCCTTTGATATTGTGAAAAGGATTGGTGCTGTTGCTTACAAGTTGGACTTACCCCCGAATTTGGCTAAGGTTCATGATGTATTCCATGTTTCTCAACTGGGAAAGTATGTTAGTGATCCAAGCCATGTCTTTCAAGCGGAAATGCCCGAGCTTGAACCGAATTTGTCCTTTGAAGAGAAGCCGATCCGCATCCTAGATCGCAAGGATAAGAAGTTGAGAAGTAAAGTGGTTCCTTAAGTGAAAATCTTGTGGAGATGTGCCAATGTTGAAGAAGAGACGTGGGAAACGGAAGCTTCTATGCGTAGTAAATATCCAAGTGTATTCGATTAAGGTATCTTTCTTTCGCTCAAGTTTCGAGGGCGAAACTTTTTAAAAGGTGGGGTGATTGTAACACCCGCAAATATACCCTATTTTTATAGTAAAAATATTATACGGATACTTTTCAGCGAAATTTAGTTTTAGTTTAGAATTAAATTTCCCGTGTCTAGTTTAGATTTTCCGAGTTCGTTTTTGGACTTTACGCGAGATTTCGAGTAAGTTACGTCTTAAGGCGTTTTTGGGCTTTTCCCATATATATTCCACTTACTCCTTCATATACTCCCTCATAACCCTAACTCTCCCTCACATTCAACCTTCTGCTTCCTCACCAAGTAAACCCCAAAACCCTAGCCTCCATATTTGATCAAGCTTTAAATCATCGCTACTCCTTCGTTACTCGCTTAATTTTACTCAAGTTCATCTTATTCTTTCCCTCTCATCGTCCTCTATCCGTATTGGTAATAAAATTACCGTCTTTCTCGCTTTTCAATTTATCCGTCTTTCTCAAAGGTGAATTATATTCATCTTTTATTATCTAATTGTAGGTGGTGACCTCCAAGACCCCGACAAAGACTACTTCTTGATAGAAGAGGACATCGACGCGGAGTGAAGACGCGAAAAGGTAACGGTGAAGGGTTACTCGATATCATTTACGTGTTTTTAATGTGTTTTCTATGTTAGAAATCGTATTTAGAATAAGGTTAATAATCATAGGAATTGTGTTGTTGATGATGGTTGTTGTTAGTTGTTAATTGATATGAGAATTGATGGTTTGTGTTGATAAATGATGATTGTTGTATGTTGACGACAAGTTGAAAAATGAGGATCGCGTGCCTGAGACCAGGATGCTGGCAGCGTCCACAGACGCTGGCAGCTTCGTGGGACGCTGGCAACGTTCCCTGGCGTTGGCAACGTTTCTTGCTGCCAGATTTTCCCAAAGTTGAATCTTTCAATTCTAATCCCGCCTTGACTTTCCTTGACCCTTTAGACTTAGTCTTCTTCATTGATGTTTTGTTTGTAGCCCACTCTAATTGTCGGGTTTTGGTCTTGGGTCTCGGGTCTCGGGTTTGAATTTGACTTTTGTTGACTTCCGAGTTTGACCCTAAAAGTTGACTTTCAATATTAATGTTTGGAATATATGATAATCCCTTCGCTTGTATCGCATGTTTTGTGACGGTTTTTGATATGTCCCACTTTGAGTATACTTGCGAGGTGGTGTCATAGCATGTAGTTTACCGCTTGTTATGATGCTTGTGCTCTTTTCCGCCTCTTTCGTGAATGTCGACCGAATTTGGGGTACTCGGCGTCTATGATTGACCGAGTCTTGGATGCAAAACGTTTATCGCATGTCGAATCGGAAAATGTTATTCCGAGAGTCTGGCCAGGTTTAGACTAGGATCGGATATTTATATTATCGTCCTACCGGAGGAAATTAGTCTACATATATGAAATGTTAATCGTGTATGCGTTCAGGGAAATGTTTATCCCGTGGATGCGATTTTAATCATAATTGTCATGTACATGGTGCTAGTGCGTGTCATTTACCGTGAGAGATGTCGTCAACGTATTGTACGTTTGGTTGGATGATTATATGATTGATTATTCATGATCTTTGGATGACTTGGCATGGTTTGTTTGTCGAGTCTCAATCTTATCAAACTTATGCCACTAACGGTGAGATGCAAGCCCTAGTGAGAGTGTATGGTTGCCTAAGAGTGTCATCCCCGAGTCTTTCTATAATATGATGGTTACGACTTTGTACTTCATGTATCGATATTCTTATATATTGAATTGCTTATTTATCATTCTCGTATTTCACATGTATAACTATATATGCATGCTTCTACTTTTGTATTTCCGTTTATGTACGTTTGATGTGATATGGCTGGAAGAACCCAGAGTTACTCCCCACTGACTGTGGCGTTCATGTTTTTCATGGATGAATAGGTTGCTTGATTGGATGGCTTTTTGCTTGTGGTATTTTGGGTTCAAGTGTGAGCTAGCGGGCGTTAGCCTGGATGAATCACCTCTAGACGTTGTTTAGCTAGTTTGCTAATAACGTTGATATTTGATACATTTTGAGAGACTACGTCTCTTTGTAGTATTTTATATTTTGGTTTGTAATTATTGACATTCCTCGTATTTTATCTTAGCATGTAAAAAGTTTTAAAATCACCGTATTTTTCGCTATATAAATCACATGCTTGTTATGTTTTATTTCCGCATTCGCGAGGGTTGTCACAAGCTAATATTACTATTCTAGTTGTTTTGCATGCTTTGTCTCATTTTATAGGAAATGAAGGGGTTTTGCTATATTTTCTTACTTTATGGAGCAAAGGCACTAGAGTACAAGTTTACGAGGAACCGATGATAGCAATTTCATGATTGGATCACAATTCCTATTGCATCATTCCTCAAAGTGGATTGGTCTTGACTTTTGACTTAGATACTCAATTAAAACACAAGCCCAAGTCAACCAAAGCCTGGCCCAAGACCATTTCCGAGCTGAAAACTACCAAAACAAGGCATAGGATTCCGTGCCCAAAGAAGAAATTCGAAGAGACGAAAGAAGATCCATCACGGTTACATACCCGATCGAATTTACCATATACCCGATCAGGTATGTATGGTGCTGAACGCCTCTTGCCTCTTCTTCTCCCAAGCTTTAATGGGGATGTTTATTGCCTTGTCTAGGGTATGAATCCGGATGGAAAAGCTCAACCTTGCAGCCCTATAAAAGCCTAAGATCATCATCATCATCAAGAACACATGACAAGACACTACATTACATTACATTACATTACATTACATACCAATCATATTATCATCTCTTACATTTAGCAATTTACATACAAGTTAGATTATAGTTTATGGTTTTATATGCATGTTTAGACATCTTACTTCAAGCATTTTCTCTAGCACTCTCTACTGTTTTATCATTACATTTTGGTTGAAATTCGTTCTTATTATTTTCTCTAACATCGTTGTACTTCCATTCTCGGTAATTCTCTATCTTTTGCTTTCATTATTTTCAAATACCGTTATGTTTATTTTATAATAGATTCTATCACTTTCATAAACCATGAATTATAATCCACTTAGCCTTCTTTTCGTATTATCATTGTTGTTAGTAATCCCGCATAAAAGTAATTTAGTCAAAATTAAATCATCGTTTAATATGTCTCATTTTACTTCACCTAGTCATATAATAATCATTGTAAATTTCATCCTTAGAATAATAGTCAATTTAATATTGATCATGTCAATCATTTTAATATCCCTAATTCATAGTTTAATTTCCTACATCTTTTTCCTCTCAATTTATTTAATCACATAAATTAAATCTAGTAGTGTAGGATTATCACATAAATTTAATCATATAATAAATATAATGAATTAAAAGAAGAATCGATACCAATAGAACCATCTAGTTTGTTTCTTCCTTTGGTTGTGTCAAATTCTATAACTTTGTTTAATGGCCATAAACAATTGTTTGTATTAGTCAATTTCCGTCTTAGAAACGAGAGTTGGGATGGGAGTTAGGACTACCAATAGGGGTTTAGTGACCTAACCAGGATGAAAGGACGTTAGGACCCATTAAAAAGTCGGTACGAATCCGAGAGGAATATACCGCTACAAGGCTTAGACAATCGTAGTAATTTTAATATTGGTATCAATAAAGCTTTTAAATCATTTGAAATGAATTTCTAATTCTCTATATCAATTTGATTAGATAGTTTATTATATCGTTTCAGTTAGTTTATTTTACCGTCATTTTATTACCGTTCTTAGATAGTTTATTTTATTGTCATTTGTTAGTAAGTTAATTAATCACTAACATCTAAGCACTATCAAGTAAGTTAATTCTACTTTAGTTACTTCACTCTCTGTATTTTTCAGAAATCCAACATGAACAAACCCTAACCCAAATTTGGGGGTTTTTGATTTTACTTGAAAAACTTGTTTAAATTGGATTTCTAATGCTTCTTACATGTTATAGAGTGAATGTTAGTGATTAATTAGCAAGCTTACTATGATTTGAATGCTCATATGCCAATTAGAATACTCATCTCTACTTTATGCTAAAAACTCATGCTTAATGGTAGTATAATGCTTGAATCCATGCTTTACACTTTGAACTTATGCTCTTATTGTGTTATTTTAGCATTAGTACCTTTAAGTAATGCCCAAACTCAAGATTCAAGTGTAATGTTGCTCAAAATCTTAGTGAAATATTGTTATGCTTAAAAACATCAATTTGTGCTCAAAAGTAGCATGATAGCATGATAAGTAGAATCAATTTGTACTTATGTAATTATGCTTGAATTTGTGCTTAAAAGCCTAGTATTCTAACACTTATGCTATCAATTTGTGTTTATGATGAAGTGTTCTAATACTAGTTTCTTGTAGCAAATGGCACCTAAACTAAGTCTTTGGAGTTCAAAGAGGGCAAGAACTACCAACCAAGGGGAAAGTAGTAGAGCCCGTGAAGAGGACATAGAAATGCTAGAAGCCGACAATCAAACCGGAAATCAAGGAGGACAAGGTGCTATGCATGATACCGATTTTCCGGATGTAGAGTTTAGTTCAATCAAGCAATGGCAAAGTTGGTTTATTATCAAGAGCAAAGGTATGAGAGCTATCAAATTCCTTGATATTTCTTCTTTAGAGCACATGGATCTTTATAAGCATGTCAAGGTATTATTTAAGGGTCTAGGAATGACTACTAGTATGAACTTTAATTATAAGACCTACCCCCAATTGACCCTTGAATTCTTCAGTTCATTTGAATTGCAAAGATCTAGGCAAAAAGACTCTATTCATCAAGTTCGGTTTCGATTGTTCAACAATGACTATAATATGGACTTAGGGACCTTTGCTGACCAATTCTGTCTAACCCATAGGGATACTGTTACCTCACCTCCCAAGGGCTTTGATGTTAGCCATGTTTGGAGCACCATTTCTACTTATCCTGTCTCACGTTGGGACCATATCCCACACCAACACATCCATCATCCCGCCATTAGAATCTGGCGAAGATTCATGGAATGGACCTTCTTGGGTCGTGCTTAAATAAAAATCACCCCATAGCAATTCATAGTTAACACGTACTCCCTGAAAATTGATCCCTACTTCCCTAATTACATTTTTTATGTTGTTAGCCTAAGTGTGGGTAATTATTTTTGCATCGGGACTGCAACACACCCGGTCACTTTCTTAGAGCTCCCAGTCACTTTTATGAATCTCCACCTTGACAAGTAGATTAGAATTATAATGAAGATTACTTTTCATTTCATTCATGGTTTTACCTTCAAAAAGTATAAACCTTTCATAAAGTGACTACGATATTTGGTTAATCATGATTTCAAATAAATCGAGAAACCTAGTAGTCCCAGGTGATTTGGCCCTTTTTGAGGTAAGCCTCGATAAGGGGCATTATGACGACATACCCAAAAATATAAATATTTTCTTTGGAGCAAAAGGATTGATGTACCATTGTTATAAGAAGACGTCACAAAAATTCAAAACGTTTTTGACTATGTGTGACTTATCTGTATACTCTTCATAAGAGACATTTGCAATGGTGAATATGAGGATCAAAAGAAAAAATTTAATTTTGTCTTTTGCTATGGTGGTTTAAACAGAGATTTAAATCGCAATCAAAATGCTACCGTATAAATTAATGGAAACTCCTTTCCACAATTGAATGGATTTACACGTTTGTAGAAGGATGAAATATTTGTCATTTGCGCGTATAAAATAAATATCAACGGAAAATAAACATTCATTGTTTATATGTAATTCACTTGTAAAACAATTTTAACAAGTCACTCATATAATGACCTCTCATGAAATTATATAAGTGATTCCGAGACCCGCATTTTAGATAAAAATTAACATGTTATGCCACTTTTATGTAACAAACGGTAAGTCAACATTTTGACTAATTCCACCCCTAGAACTCTTCCACCCCTAGAACTCTCGGTCGATGGATTTCAACCAAATTCATCTGCTAGTCTCGGGACAACGCTTATCCCGTTCAGTCCAACCCAATTTAGGCGTGTGATCGTATCACCCTACTTACCCGAGGTAAAAAGGGTCCACGTTGTGGTTGCCCTAATGAACACGGGGTTCATAGGTGCTTCAATTGGTAAGGCTAAATCTCAATTTCTTTTAAGTTATGTGAGAAGTCTTGTCAATTTAGTTATTAATTCCCTATAAGCGAACTAAGTCGGTGAATTTTGAATAACCTTGAATTAAAAATCGAGAAATAAAAAAATGCATGTTGGCGATTTTGGCATGAGCGGAAAACATAAAGCAAGCAAATAACAAATCCTAGTATGGCCACCTAGCTAATATAATTAACTAGAAGATTACAAAATCGGAAACCAATTCCTTGGCCCCTTGCCCTCTTCATGGAACATACTTCAAAAATGCACCGTCTTTTGGAACACCGACTTCGGGAATCTCCGTCTTCATAATAATTAATTAAAAAAAGTTACAAATAAAATTACTATTATACATTTGATCTAGAAAATGAAATTAAATTGTTACAAACGGCGATACAAGATCACAAAAAAAATTACAACCGAATCTGTATTCCCTTACATTACGGGTAATACCAATTAAAATAATCTAGGCCATACTAGGTACAACTTGAATTAAAAAGTAAATAAATGACATTCATTCATTCAATTATGACAACATAAATAAAATGCTGGAAAAATCATACCAAAATCGCCCTTAATACTTCTCATGCTCATTCTAGCTCGGTTTTTATGGATTTTATCGATTTTTAACCAATAAAAATCAATAATCAACACTTAGATCGTATTTAAGCTCAAACTAATTATCTAAAATGATTTAGAACTCAAATTATTCCCCACTAAATTTTTTTGTATTTAATTAGTTTGAATTGATCGTATTTGCTAAATATAGAGGTTTAATCACAACATTTATGAAATAAACCCAAAATAAAATACGAAAATCATAAAAATTTGAAAAAAAAATTTTGTACATTCTGAAACATTTCCAGGAACTCCAAAAAACAAAAATATTTGCCCAAAAAATTTAAATTAATTTTATGAACAAATAACTTTTTATTCAACGGTTTTATCAAATAAAAACCATTAAATATAGTAAAAAAGTGAAACAAATTACAAAATTTCACCAAGATGATATAAATCAGATTATAAAATGTAAAAAACCAGAAAAGGACATTTCAATTTTCTGAACATAATAATCTCACTTTATTGACTTTTATATCATAAAAATCAATAATCATGGAAAACTTAATTAAAAGTCACGAAATTTTACATACGGTATTTACAACATGCATGTCAGAGCATATAAAAATGTCATGACCAGAATCAACATGCATCTATTTTTAGTTAACTTTTAACATAAAAATGCATGTTAACATGATTTAAAGGCCATAAATCAAAATAAATAGCAAATAAATCCCTAAAAACACCAAATTTGACCACAACCACTTTGAGGTCAGTAGGTATGCACGAAAATAAAAAATTTCGTGCAAACCAATTTTTAACACAAATTTTCAATTTTACCCAAGTTATCGTATAACTCGATTTTAATGCTTAAAATCAACATGCATGTAACAATTGAGCTCTGATACCACATGAAAGTCGTAGACCTCTAATTATACTCTCTAATTATTTTATTAAATTACCTTAAATTAATGATTTAGAATCTAGTTATCATGCATGCAAATGTAAAAGCATAAAATAAAAGATAAGACGAAAACATCCTTACATTGGAAATTTTCGGTTCAATATGGGCACAATAAGAACTCCTTCTTATTGCTCTTGAGCATGAAATTAGTGGATGATCCTCCATAAACCAACCTCCAAAGTAGAAGGTCTCCTTCTTGTTGCACCCAATAATCCACCCAAATAATCTTACCTTATTATTAACTAGATAATAAATAAGAAAAAAAATACTACTAATAATATTATTGTATTACTACACTAGTAATATGATATGAATATTAGTATGCATGCTAGTTTTCGAGAGATGTTGAGTTTTAGAGATAAGAAGAAAAATAAGCATAAAATGAAGTGAAGTAGTGATCAAATAAGAACAACCATTGTCCTTATATAAGGGCCTTTGGCCGGATCCCATGAGCTCAAAATGAACCTTATTTTGCTTATTTTAATTCTTATGCAAATAGGTAGTGTGTAGGATTATACATGATCATGTTCATTTGTCATAATCATGTGTTGTAGTGTGTATAAAGAAAACAACCATCATTATGTTTTCCACTACATTATTTCGGTCCACATGGTAAAATGTGGTCCATTTTGATTTTTGATATTTGTCCCACAAATACTTATAACCATATGCTTAATTATCTTGTATAATTAAGTATTAATTTGATTATATAACATTTATATGACTCAAATTAATAATCAATATACACTTAACTTTTAAGTGATATTTTACCATTATATCAATATATAATGGGTCCCACAATGCCCATTTAATTTATTTTACAACTCTTTGTAAATATATTTAACTAATTACCTCTACCTCAAAATATATGCATAACCTCAACTTATTTAATGAATTAACGATTAATCACTTAATAAAATCTTATTTGATCGTATTAAATAAGACGTAAAATTTATTCAGTCAGTTATCGTATAATTGACTAATAAACTTAAGTGGAATGAGTTCCTAACTCAATTTCCAATAAATAACTTTCGTAACTAAACGTACATATCAAATATATGTAATGCGCTAATTAACTGTATCATATACAAATTTTTAGTTCTACTATTTTGGTTTCATCCTATAGGTGTGACCTAAAGGAATCAGTTGATCACCGCCGTCATACGACAATAACGTCTAACTCTAGTTAGCTGAGCGTTACCGATTTACGTTAATCATTTGACGTGGAGTATCAAAATATACTAATCATGCCACGTATATTCCACATGAGATTCATTATATAAATGCACTATTGTGGAGGACACTTACTCCAACAGAAAAAGTGTGTCAGAAAAACTGAAATGAGAAAAGATGAAGGTGTTGAGGTACGTTATTGTTGGTGGTAGTTCATTGAGAGACAGATACACTTGAATGCTCGGGAGAACGATCCTCGTTTTAAATGTACAGAAAGTAATTTCCCATTTTGATCTTAAACTGGCGAAACCCGTCTCTATGAATCAATACACTTGCACACGCGCACGAAGGTAGTTGGACCGAGTGTCTTGCTAATGCATTTATTTGTAATTGTAATTTAGAAGCGGTTCAAAATATTTATGTTGGTTAATTAATTAGTTGTATAGTTTGGAGTAGAGGAAAAGTTTAGTGTACATTGCTTCCTAATCTAACTTAAAATGTTTCCCGTTGACTTTACTAACTTATAAAATTTATTTCTAAAAATGTTTTAGTTTGTCGTCGATAAACTAGTTTATTTAAGTCTAAAATCTTTGAGGTTGATAATTATCTTTGGTCATTGTCGAGGGTAACAACAAGATAAGTGTGGAGGAATTTGATAAGACGATATTTATTCATATTTACACCCCTTATCTATATATTTTTACGGTCGTCAATCGCATTTTTTGAGCTACTTTTATACATCTATTAATTTCGGGATTTGATAACTGAAACATTATTTTTATAGCGTAAAGCGGATTATGATTGCATGACTACAGGCCCAAGTTAAGAGGAATACGGACGAAAGACCAATTTGGGCTGAGTAATGAAACCAAGTAAGCAAAATATGGGCCGATACATTTACAAGGCCAAACGAATGGAACAAATAAAATGTACGTAGTGGACAAAAGATGAAGATTTGCGGCCCACTATTAAATAAATATGCACGTGAACTAAACTCCAAGTGAACAACAGAAAGAAGCAGAGAGAGCGTACAAGAAGCTACGGCAAGAGTAAGAGCCCAGATGGAACTCCAACTCCATCTTAAATTTGATCTACTCATATTTAATCACAAAATCTATCTTATTTCTATCATAATTAATTTCGAGTCTTTCAGAAAAACTTCCTGATTACAAGTATAAATACCCGTCTCAATATCATAAATTAAGAGGGAATAACCATATATTTTATAGAGAAAGATGAGCGAAACGAGTGACGGTTCAATCAGTTGGGTCACAATATGAAGATGAAGCAGTTCTCGGACGGCGTCTTAGTACACGTCCGAGTATGGGTGGATTCCGGTTCGATTGGAGGTGTGATATTTGACGGACGAGCTGCGAATTCCGGACAATAAAATAAGTTCTTCTTACTTCTTCTGTGTACCTAATTTATCTGTTGAATTCGTTGATTAATTTTAGTACTGAAACCGTTGGTGGTTTATTGTTAATCTTTCAGTTATTATATCCAATATTTTACTCGTCTTAATTATAAGTTTCAATTTCAGTTTATAATTTGTTATCTTATTATGATTGGAAGAGTATGCTTCTACTAATTGTGTGATTCTGGCTTAGTTCGAGTTGTATAATATGAGTAGCGACTAACTTTAATTAATCTCTGCGAATTGGGGTTAGTTTAGGTTAGGAGTAATATTTAGTCAATTAATCAAGTAGGCAGTGACGACACTTAAATGATTAATTGGTTTAATGATGTTTTCTTAATGCTTCTAATCCGGTCTTGAGTAGGGTGTGACAAACTTACATCGGTTGGTTAGTTTAGAATCGGTCTAGGCTTAGTTCAGGTCGGTTGTAATTAAGAAAAGATAGGGAGTTCTTGTTATCTTGATATCCGTAGTTAATCTATAAATTTATTAAGGAGTTGAGGTAAACAAATATCGGTTGCCAAGCTAAACTTACCATGAGAATATGTGCTTAATCGGGTATTCAACTTCACTTTTAGATATTCGTATTTAGTTATTTTATTTCGTTAAAATCACCTATGAAACCCCCCTTATCGTAAATATGTTAATAGCCGTAAATAATAGTATATATGTAAGTTAGTTAATAAATATTATTGTGTAGTTAATTAGTTTTTCCAGTCTCTCCGTGGGATCGAACCTACTTATCCTTTACTATGTTTATATTTTTGAGGTTAAGATAGGTAAATAAATAGTTAATTTGTATGCGCAAACGACACGTATCAGTATTTGATACCGGATGTGGTTCTCACCTTTGTAATCATTTATAGGGGCTAAAGACGTGCGAGCACTAGCCAAGGGTGATGTAGACCTACGCATGGGAAATGGAGCAAGTGTAGCCGCCGTTTCCGTAGGAACTTATGTACTCACCTTAGCTACTGGTCTTGAATTGTATCTAAATAGTTGTTATTTTGTACCCTCCTTGACGAAGAACATTATCTCCATATCGGTGCTTGACCCGGAGGGTTTTTCTTTTGTAATCAAGTACAATAGTTGTTCATTTTCTTTTAATCATGTGTTTTATGGTAAAGCCGTCTCTATTGGAGGTATTTATTTTCTAGATAATGTTAATGAAGTTTATCATGTAGAGAGTACGAAGCTCAAATTAGGCGAACCTTATTAATCATACCTTTGGCATTGTCGTGTAGGTCATATAAACAAACGACCCATAAAGAGACTTGTTTCAACGAAACTTCTCAAACCATTTGTTTACGAATCTTATGCATGGTGAATGCGAATCTTGCCTTTTTGTCAAGATGATTCGTGCTCCTTTTACGGGAAAAGGGACACGTGCAAGTGAGGTATTAGGCCTTGGACATAAGGATGTGTGTGGCCCAATGACTCTCCAAGCTAGAGGTGGTAATAAATACTTCATTACCTTTACCGACAATTTGAGTAGATATGAATATGTCCAATTGATGAGACATTAGAGTGAAGCTTTTGAAAAGTTCAAAGAGTTTCAACATGAAGTAGAAAACCAATTGAATAAGAAGATTAAAACCCTACGATCCGACAGTGGTGGTGAATATCTAAATAATGAATTTGATTCACACCTAAAAGATCGTGGTATAGTATCACAATGGACTCCTCCTGGCACACCTCAACTAAATGGTGTGTCCGAAAGGAGAAACCGAACTTTATTAGATATAATTCGATCAATGATGTGTCTCACAGAGCTTTCTGATTCATTTTGAGGATTTGCTATCTTAACCGCAATATTTTCACTAAATCGTAGTCCTACTAAATGGGGATTTGCTATCGTAACCGCAATATTCATGACAAGTCTAACGAAAAACTCGCACCCAGATCCAATAAATGTCTTTTTGTAGGGTATCCTAAGGAAACACGTGGTTATTATTTCTACAACCGTCACGAGGACAAAGTGTTTGTGTCTCGTGATGCTGTCTTTCTAGAAAACGATATCGTTTCTAATAGACAGAGTGGGAGAAAGTTTGAACTTGATGAAGTTCAAGAGCCACAAACCGAGAATGAAGTAGATGAAAACGTTCCCTCCTCGTCTGAAACGATTGTTGTCCCTAGAAGGTCAAGTGGAATTGTTCATCAACCTAACCGTTACCTCGGATGTATCGAGGAAGATGGAGATTTCTTACTTTTTGAAAGTGATGAACCCACCACCTACACGTCAGCCATTTCTAGTCACGACTCCACGCATTGGCTCGAGGCCATACGATCCGAACTGGATTCTATGCACGAAAATCAAGTATGGGACTTGGTAGACTTACCTGAGAAGGTACGACCTCTTCACTTCAAGTGGATTTACAAGATCAAAATTGGCATAGATGGACATAATAATGTCTACAAAGCTAGATTGGTGGCGAAAGGCTTCACTCATGTTTATGGTTTACACTATGACGAAACTTTCGCCCCAGTCGCTATGCTTCGATCCATTAGGATTCTTTCAGCGGTTACCGCTTTTCATAACTATGAAATTTGGCAAATGGATGTCAAAACCGCCTTCTTGAATGGGATTCTAGAAGAGGAAGGGTACATGAGACAACCTGAAGGTTTTGAGGATAAATCCAACCTTAATAAGGTGTGCAAACTTAAGAGAGATCCATCTTTGGTCTTAAGCAAGCATCCAAGAGTTCGAATCATCGCTTCGATCATGTTATTAAACAAAATGGTTTCCCTCGAAGTGTCGAGGAGACATGTTTATACATGAAGTTTAGTTGGAGGAAAGTTACTTTCCTTATTTTGTATGTGGATGACATTCTTCTCATTGAGAATTATATACTAATGCTTACTTCTACAAAGGAGTGGCTAGGTAAACATTTCCAGATAAAGGACTTGGGAGAGGTACAACGCATTTTGGGTATCCGGATCTATAGAGATAGATCTAAAAGGATACTAGCAATATTTTAAGAAGCTTTTATAGATAAGATTCTTGATCAGTTCAAAATGAAAGACTCTAAGATAGGCTTTCTTCCCATAGGTCATGGTAACACTCTGAGCAAATCACAGAGTCCTACCGTTACCAAAGATATTGAACGCATGAAGTTGATCCCTTATGCTTTCGTAGTTGGATCAATCATGTATGTTATGATGTGTACTCGCCCCGACGTCGCATATGCTTTGAGCATGACGAGTCGTTATCAAGCCAATCCAGGTGAGAGTCACTGGATAGCCGTCAAGAACGTCCTTAAGTACTTACGAAGGACTAAAGATTCGTTCTGTTTGGAGGAGAAACTGAGTTGCGTGTAAAGGGTTACAACTTGTTGAGACAAGTGGGAGATATTGTTGGAGAAGGAGTTTTCCGCAATAGTGTGGCTACATGCACAACTTGTATCGGATAAATGGGAGATTGTTGGAGTAAGTGTCCTCCACAATAGTGCATTTGTATAATAAATCTCATTTTTGAATATTCGTGGGATGACTAGTATATTGATACTCCACGTCACTTGATTAACGTAAATCAATAACGATCAGCTGACTAGATTTAGACGTTATTGTCGTATTACGGCGGTGATGAACAGACCCCTTTCGGTCACACCTAAAGGATGAGACCCAAACAGTAAACTGATTATTTGTATACGATACATGTTAATTATTCCTTTACATATATATTTGATATATGTTTGGTTACGAGAGTTATTTATTGGAAATTAAATTAGGGACTCATTCATGTTAAGTTTATTAGTCAATTATACGATAACTGACTGAATAAATTTTACGTCTTATTTTAATACGATTAAATAAGATTTAATTTAGTAATTAATCGTTAATTCGCTAAATTAGTTGAGGTTGTGCATATATTTTGAGGTAGAGGTAATTAGTTAAATATATTTACAAGGAGTTGTAAAATGAATTAACTAGACTTTGTGGGACCTATTTTATACTGATATAATGGTAAAATATTACTTAAAAGTTAAGTATATATTATTTATTAATTTGAATCATATAATTGTTATATGATCAAATTAACACTTAATTATACTAGATAATTAAGCATATGATAATAAGTATTTGTGGGACAAATATCAAAAAATCAAAACGGACCATTTTGCCGAGTGGAGGCCGGATCCATGTAGTGATACACAATGACGATTGTTCATTTCTTGTATCACACTACAACATATTGATTATGACATGTTATGACATGAACATGAACATTTTATGTCCTACACTCTACCACTTTGCATGTGATTAAAAATAGGTAAATTATTGGCTCATTTTTGAGCTACTTGACTGGCCATATGGCCTATATAAGGACATTTTGGTTGTTCATTTCATTTGCTTATTTTTCACTTGTTTTTTCTATTTTCTCCAACTTCTCTCTAAAACTCTCAAATCAACTAATATTCTTCTATTACTAGAGTAATAATAAATCTAATATTAGTTACTACTTGTCACTATAAATTCTAGTCTAAATTTATAGTGATAGTTTGGGTTATATCTTGGGTGCATGTTGGAAGGAGACTTTCTATATTGAAAGTTCTTACAAGGAGGTCAATCCTATTCTTTTTAGCTCAAAATTAATAAGAAAGGGAGTTTCTTATAGTGCCCATTTAAACCGAAAATTTCTCAATGTAAGGAAATTTCATCTTTTATTTATTTATGCCTTTATATTTGCATGCATGTTACATAGATCATTAAATACTAAATTAACAAGTTAATTAGTAACTAATTAGAAGAGTCTAATT
This sequence comes from Heliosperma pusillum, assembly GCA_022085475.1. Lineage (NCBI taxonomy): Eukaryota > Viridiplantae > Streptophyta > Magnoliopsida > Caryophyllales > Caryophyllaceae > Heliosperma > Heliosperma pusillum. Next base: position 74,965 of record JAIUZE010070600.1, on the reverse strand, counting down.
AGGGTCTATGAACTTTCATCCTCTTCATCTAATGCGGTCATAATTGCTTCAGAACCTAGGACGTAAAGCAGAATTAGTCATCAACCTAATAGATACCTTGGTATTATAGAGGAAGGTGGTGACTATAATGTGTAACCGGATCTATAAGATCAAAAGTGGCATAGATAAACATAATGATGTTTACAAAGCTAGATTGGTGGCAAAAGGATTCACCCAAGTTCATGGTCTTCACTATGACGAAACCTTCGCCCCAGTCGCCATGCTTCGATCCATAAGAATTATCTTAACGGTTGCCACATTTCATAATTATGAGATTTGGCAAATGGATGTCAAAACCCCCTTCTTGAATTGAATTCTAGAAGAGGAAGTGTATATGACACAACCTGAAGGTTTTATGGATCCATCAAACCGTAAGAAGGTATGCAAACTTAAGAGATCCATCTATGGTCTTAAACAAGCATCCAGGAGTTGGAATCATCGTTTCGATCATGTAATTAAAGAAAATGGTTTCACTCGAAATGTCGAGGAACCATGTTTATACATGACGTTTAGTGGGAGTAAAGTAACATTTCTAGTCTTGTATGTAGATGACATACTACTCATTGGGAACGATATTCCAATGCTCACTTCTGTGAAGGAGTGGCTTGGGATTCATTTCCAAATGAAGGACTTAGAAGAGGCCTAGCACATCTTAGGTATCCGGATCTATAGGGATAGATCTAGAAGGATACTAGCTTTAAGTCAAGAAACATATATTGATAAAATTTTTGATCGGTTCTACATGAAAGACTCTAAGAGAGGCTTTCTTCCTATAGGTAGTCGGATCACTTTGAGCAAGTCAGAGTGCCCCTCCAAACCCGAGAAGATTGAACGCAAGAAATTGATCCCTTACGCATCCGTTGTTGGATCAATCATGTATGCTATAATGTGCACTCGTCCCGATGTTGCATATGCTTTGAGTATGACAAGTCGTTACCAAGCCAATACATGTGAGAGTCATTGGATAGCCGTAAAGAACGTCCTTAAGTACGTGAGAAGGACTAAGGATTCGTTCTTAGTGTTTGGAGGTGAGAGTGAGTTACGTGGAAAGGGTTACACGGAAGCCAGTTTCCAGACGGATAGGGATGATATGAAATCCTAATCCGGCTATGTTTATATGATGAATGGAGGAGTTGTTTGCTAAAAGAGTTTCAAGCAAAGCGTTACAGCGGATTCTACGACAGAAGCAGATTACCTTGCAGCGTTTGAAGCTGCAAAGGAAGCTGTGTGGATTCGGTAATTTTTGGAAGGACTAAGAGTAGTCCCTACTGCCAAAGATTTTATCATGATTTATTGTGATAACATTGGGGTTATCTTTCAAGTAAAAGGGCCCAAGTCTAGTAATAAGTCTTGACATGTACTTAGGAAATATCATGTAACTAGAGATTATGTGAATAGAAAGGAAATTGACATTTGTAAGTTGGGACAGATGATCACATTGCTGATCATTTAACCAAGCCTTTATCAAAGGCTAAGTATGATGGTCATGTCGTCACAATGGGATTGAGACGAGTACCTGAATTCCTTTAGATTATGTAATATGTAATAATTGAATGTTGTATTAATTATTTCATATATGATACTTGCATTCATTGTTCGCGTTTTATCATAAACTCTTTTATTTAGTTTGACTAAATTTAATACTTTGTTTATCCTAATAGATTGTAAGACAATGTTGAACCCTATTCAAGTGAATAGGACGAACTTAGTATTTTGTCCCTAGTCACTCAATGAGGTGACGTCTTGTAGTGACTAGATTGTAAGTCGATCGATGGTTGGTTCAGAACCATGGGGTCATGCAGATGACTGGTCGATTACATAGACAGACCGTATAACACTCTGTCGGACAGTGACCTATGTAAAGACCCTTAAATCAATTAATTGATGCCTGGTTGTGGCAGGGTCTTCTATCTTATTCCTATGAGTCGATTCTTTTTACTGGCGACCGTCTATCTGAGTCGGTGCAGTTTCCAATTGGCTTTGGTTGGTGTTCTAAGTCGTGTTGTGAAAGGAGCCCGATGGATATCTTCTGGGTCATGGTGATCTGCATCATACAGAATAGATGAATCAACAGGAATTGTCCACCCACGTTGGGTACAAACATCTTCAGGCCACCCGAGGAGTAGTTACTGTAAATGCGTTTAGTTATGAGAGTTAATTGTATATGATACAGTTGGGTACAAACATCATACTAATTATTTGTATATGGTACAGTTGATTAGCACATTACATATATTTTATATGTACGTTTAGTTATGAGAGTTAGTTGTTAGAAATTGAGTTGAAAACTCAAATTCAAATAAGTTTAATATTCAATTATACGATAACTGACTAATAAATTTATATCTTATTTTAATATGATTAAATAAGATCTATTTAGTAATTAATCGTTAATTTACTAAATTAATTGAGGTTTTATATATATTTTGAGGTAGAGGTAATTAGTTAATTTATTTTAGTTAATTATAATTACAAGAAGTTGTTAAATAAATTAACTAAGCATTGTGGCACCCATTATATATTGATATAATGGTAAAATATCACTTAAAAGTTAAGTACATATTTCTTATTTATTTGTGTCATATAATTGTTATATGATCAAATTAACACTTAACTATACACGTTAATTAAGCATATGATTAATAAGTATTTGTGGGACAGATATCAAAAATCAAAATTGACCATAATAAGCCACATGTGGCCGGTTATGGTAGTAGTGGAGGATGATGATTGTTGTTCTATTTTATGCTCACAAGTCACCAAGTGGAAGTGACATAACAAGTGCAACATAATCATCACTAACACTACTAGACACAACCACTTTGCATGGGAATAAAATAAGAAGAAAAACACTCTCTTGGTGCTCAAGAGGGCCGGCCAAATTGTCCTTAAATAGGACAATTGTTGTTCATTTTTCTTCTTAAAATTCATTCTTGCTTATGTCTTCTACATCTCTCTAAAACTTCAACCTCTCACTAAACTCTCAACATACTAATATTTACTAAGTATTACTAGTGTAGTAATATATTCTAATATTAGTAGAGTTATATCTATCTTATTATCTAGTTAATAATAAGTTTAGATTATTTGGTTTCATCTTGGTGCAACTAAGAGGAGGTATTCTACTTTGAAGATTATTGAAGGATCATCCTTTATTATAGCTCAAGAAAAATAAGAAGGAGTTCTTATTGTGCCCATTTTATGTCCATCTCAATGTGAGGAAATTTCTTCTTTTACATAATGTCTTTATATTTGCTTGCATGTTACATAGATCATTAAACACTAAATTAATAAGTAATTTAGTAACTAATTAGAGGAGTCTAATTAAGGTTTATGGACTTTCAGATCCCTCATAAGCAAGGCTTAGGGTGTCCCAAATTTCTTTTGCCGAGGTACATTCGGAAATCCAGTTAATCTCTTGTTCACCGACCCCATATTGAAGGATGGACATGGCTTAAGAGTTTTTCTCGACTTTTCTGTAATCGACCTCGACATAACTTTCCTCACTTTTTAAGGCACTAGTCCCATCAGGGTTAGTAACCGCTATAGCAAGGGGTCCTTTCAAAATGATAACCCAACATTCATAATATGTGTTTTTGACATAATGCTCCTCCACCAAGAGTAGTTATCCTCTTTGAATATGGGATACTTATTATGTTTCCCGTTCATGACTATAGGATCAACTCTTTGGTAATTAACCAATATCAAGAGCACAAGGCTCAAATACCAATTGAAGAGTCAAGAGAGAGAAAACCTAAGAGTTGGAGGGGGTGAATTAAGTGTCTATTTAAAAAATTAAGCTTAATTAAAAACTTCTTTTAAACTCTATGGTCACATAGTCAAAGCTTAGATGAAAGGAGAAGTTAATACTTTTAACTAGAAAGTAAGAAGTATACAACAAAGATTCAGCACGCAGAAGTCATAGTGGAATCAACTGTGGATTTAGAGTGCAACGGAAATATATACGTAAATAGAAAAAACTCAAGGATGTTTTTTAAATTGGTTCGGTCACTACTCCGCGACCTAAATCCAACGCTATTTTATTAAAAATCTTTGAAATAAACTCATACAACAAAAGACTCCAAATAATAAAACAACTCCCCAAACTACTCCGATTGCTATTTGCTTAAAGCTACTCCGCAATAAGACTTGTGCTCAAAGCTACTCCGCTAAGAGACTTCCCGAACTCTTTTGAGTTGCTATTTCTCAAGGCTACTCTGCCAAGATACTTCCCCAACTCTTTCGAGTTGCTAGTTGCTCAAGATAACTCTATCTTAAGACTTGTTTTACTCGTTTATTACAAGAGTAGTGTTTCTCAATATGTTTTTTTTTGGGGAAAAGGTAAGTATATTGAAAGCCCAAAGATTACAAAGTTTAGAATAACATTACATTTGGCAAAGTAAAAACATCATTAGAGAAATCATCTAATTTGACGAAACCATACACTTTCTCTTGACGACACCTTGCTCACATTCAACTTGAATAATCTGATTTTAATATCCTATAACACATGTTGTACTATATCTCCTACGCACCTAATAAACTGCTTAAATCTCACCTCATTTTTGACAATCCAAATCCTATAGATGAGGGCTATATGACACGCCCCAATGTACTTCCTCTGAAGTTTTGTTCTTCCTCTTCCAGTAGCAAGCCAGTTAACCAAGTCATGAAGGTTGAAACAAACACCAAGCTTCTCCTGCAACAGATAACAACATTTCTTATTGAAAATACACTCATAAAGAAGGTGCTGCAAAGTCTCAGTAGCATTGCCACAAATCTCAGAAGCATCATCCACTAGAACACCCATTCTGATCAATATGTCCTTTGTTAACAGCCTATTCTGAACAGCAGCCCAGAAGATGAAGCTAGTCTTGGGAATGTTCAGGGGATTCCAACACACATATCTCCAAGTAACCTTTTCCTTTCCAGGCCTCGGCCATGAGTACCCATCAGTAACAGAATATGGATTGGCAGAGCCCAACCAAAGATCATCAACATAAGCTGGCTTAAATTGTAACATTACATGACAGATTTTCCTCCATGACCAACTAGTGTCAGGAGGAACAATATAATATTTCCAATGCTGGCCCTTTAAGTAGACATTACTGACCCATTTGACCCATAAATGGTCCTTTTTTTATGCAATCCACAACACATACTTGCCTAAGAGCGCTTTATTCCACTGCTTAAATCCCAAGTCCTCCTTCATCCTTTGGATAACAAGAGTTTTCCCAACTGACATTTGGGGCCTTTGTATACTCTCAATATGTTCACAAAATGAAAGGTGGAGAAAACGATTAAGTACTTACCTGAGATCATTGAACACAATACATGCTTTGATGCAACTAACTACCTCTAGATAAAAGACATAAGAAAATTTGTTTTGCAAAATATTCAAGATAGAAAAGTTAAACGGTTTTTTGCAAAAACAATTTACTCGATTAAAACTCAAAGTCTTTTTGTTTAAATGTTTGTTGTTGCACACTTGTTCAAATGAAATTAGCATGGTATTTATAATGTAATTTAGAGTATAAATTACACTAAAAATAACACACCACAATTAATTACAAGTGTTTAAAAATAATAAACAATTGAAGCTTGAACAACAAAACAATGGTAGTTACTACAATAACAAAACCGAAACTCCTTGTGCAAGAAACAAGTTTCTTGTTAAAGTAATCTAGTTTACTAGTATGCATAATCTTGTTGCTCACACATACACAAATATGGGTTAAGTTTTTCATCAAGAAAGAGCTAATTTGGTAGTGTTCATGGGAACCATAAACATTGCCAAATATTGAAAAAGTAAACAACTCATTTTTGGTAAGTGTCTTATTGTGCAAGCTACCTCTTGTACAAGACACCAAAAGCTTTCATCCATTTTCTAAAGATCAAACTAGATTTCCAGAAGTGTAAAATGTTGATCAAAAGTTTGGAAAGCCATTTTCAAGAGTTAAAATATTTTTGAAATATTTCAGAGTCAGAAACCACAGTAGGATCCACTGTTAGTTTTGAAGCACTTAGCATATATCAAGATCAACGATTTCATTATACAACACTATGACTCTAACAATGACGATCTTCATCTCTTGATCGTCTTGTGCAACCTTGAAAGATTAGTTGACCTTACATAGCGATAAGATTAAAACATAAGAGGCACACATTATATAAACAATAAGATTAATTTGTCTTAAGGTATCATCAACCAATATAAACTAGAAATGGTCTCAAAAATTTCTCCCGTTGATGATGGCAGGACCAATAAAATTGAATGTGTTCTTCCCCCCTCTATCATGATCAAGATTCACAAGTCTAAACATATCACAAGTCAAAACATGATCAAGATAAGATGCATACATGGTCAAGGTACTATGGTCAAGTCAATACTAACCTAAGTAGAATTTCAAATCGCTAAGCTAACATATTTATGGTGAACGCAAGCCTAAGAGTTATTGGATCACACATGCACACAATTTTAACAACTTCCCCCTCTTGACATCATCAAGTGGAAGAATTAAAAAGTCTAAGCATAGCAATTAGGATAGGCACGGCAAAATATCATAAAAGACAAGTTTGACCAAGGATTAACAACACCACTAAGTTTCAACAAAATATCATAAACATAAAAGCCAAGGAGCAAAAAGGATTAAGGCTAGGCATAGGATAAGCTCGGCAAAAGATAGGTAGGCATGGGTAGGTTTGATCTCGGCAAAACACAATTTAACATGCGATCACTATCATTAAACGAAATCTATTCAATTATCGTAGCCTATCTTAGTCTTAATCCTGTCGGTGAAAATCCTAATTGCGAGACTAGTTATTTAATCGTGGTTAGTAATTCATCAACTAGATTTAAGACGATAAGTAAACGATAACCATGCAATTGCAAATCAATAAATTATTCTACCCCTTATAAGTTCTAACAATCCTAGATCCCCTTTCAACCCTAGATAGGAATTTAGCTACTCATAACGATGTAATTATCAACGATAATAAAGAAGGTAAACATCGTTAACAATGAATATAAAATGAACAAAGAATAATTAACGATCTAATAATAACTGACAAAAGAAGATGATTGAAATACCGATTACAAGATGAACTAAAGAAAATAGTCTTAACGAATCAATCTAGTAGCAAAGCTAATAAAACTCGGGTTTCTAAGGTTCTTCTATGATAATAAAGCATACCTAATTATGAAAGACGAGTTTTCCTACTATAAAAACATACTAGGTAATTAAAAACTAACTTAGGAAACTCAAAAGCTGTCAAACATTAGGTTGCTCGATTGAGCAAGGGTCTTCTACTCGATCGAGCATGACGTCAGCACGACTCGATCGGGCAAAATACTCTTGCTCAATCGAGCATCCTTCAAAAACACTCCTTTCTAGTTTGTTCCTCATTAATTCTCCAATGCTCTCAATTCTCGTGCCAAGCCTTCTATGATCTGATTCCGCCATGCTCCATATTGACTCAGAGAGCTCCAAATACATATGATCTGCATTAAAACATAATAGAAGCGGCAGAATCGACATTCTAGCTAAATAGCATAGAAATAAGCAATGAAAGACGATAAATCGACTCTTATACGTATCTAAGGGAGGCATAAAACATGCATATAAATAATAGTCATCAAATTCTCCCAAACCAATCCTTTGCTTGTCCTCAAGCAAAGCACTAACCAACACAGAAGGACATCATACAAATGGTGAAATGAACAATCTCAGAGCTAATGTTGATGCAGATACAAATCCCGAGTCTTCCATATCTATAACAAAGTAATGACCAACTTGTACCAATAAAACAAATTCAAAGGCACGGGTAATGGAAAACGAAGCTTAAATCACGAGATAGTACATGATACCGTATTCGACAAAATCAATTACCTTCCGATCTTGCAAGACAAATCAGACGGTTTCTCGCGGATTCACTGATACACTCAAGTGTGTCTGAAAGGTGAGTTTTGTAAAGATAGAAAGAAATCGAAACACTCACTCAACTTATGAAACATGCATGCATATTAATCTGATAGTAATTTCCCCAACTAATATGCATTCGCATTAAAACCAAAGTACATGAATCAAGGATACTAAGGGAGGCTAATGGTTGAAGTTATAGAAGTGGGTTGTGCCAAGGCACGTATGAGAATGTGGGGCTAACAACGGTAGTCGCAACGACACTTACCAAACCAATTCTACAATATTAAGCACAAATTGATACCCAATTAGAGAAATTGTCTTAAACATTGACAACAAAAGAGAGATATCAACAATAATCTCTAAATATGGATTAGACTCTAGCAAATTTTCTTTCATGTTTCCTTAAACAATTCAATTGAAGCAAGTTATTTTTTTCTTTCTTCTCATTTTTTCCATTTTCTTTTCTTTTCTTTTTCATTCTCTTTTTTTTTCTTTTTCTTTTGCTTCATACAACTTTTCTCAACAAAGGGAATAATACACAATTGCTAACAAAAATTTACTACACCCACTCTGAAAATAAAAGTCCCAACCCAACCATAGCAACTGCGACTGTCCGCATAAGGTAGGCAAATTCTAGGAATGTAATTATTAGATAGGTTATAAAACAAGCTACAAAAGCTCAAACGGGCTAAACATAAAAGAACTCAATAATAAGGGTATAAAATCAAGTATTTTTGGCTGTATGAGGCTTATTTGAACAAAAAGAATTGCCTTTCCTCATGTACTTTATCAAACGAACGCGTAAAAGTATCAAGAAACTAATGTCACACTTATGCAATTTGATGTTACAATTCCACGAGCAGTACCACTGTAACACCCCCATACCCCAAGGTACCTTACAAGGCCCCCTTAGCACACGGAAGAGCTACCATCTCAGTTTCCCGAGGGAGTGAACATCACAACAAGCAATAAAGGAAGAAACACTTTATTAATAATTGTTAAAATACCAATACATGTCTCAAACGAATGGCATACCATCTGACCAACTCCAATCAATAACAAAAGAATAACGAATGTTTAAAACCTAAGACTCCAAGTGATGCGTGAGCTAGACTAATAAGTGATCTCATCCTCTTCCCCGTCATGCTCTAAGGATTACCTGCGAACACCTGCTCACCACCCCTAATGGATCACAGCAGTTTTGTAAATAGTAGAAGGGTTGGTAATTGTGTCTATCGATTAATGCACAAGAAAAAGCACAAGGGATAAGGGAAACCATGAGGGACACCACAGCGGACACCCACGTAGGCTCAGGTTACCATCCTGCCCTACAAAACCACCTATTGACCCTGGATCGCAGCCACAGGCGTCGAAAGCCCCTTTCACCGCAACGAGAGAACCCAGATCATTAATGTGCACATCCCCCACGTGGCGGGATAACCACGGGGGCGAACTCGGGGCATGACCTGTCTCTTAACAAGATCACTAATCACAAGTAACCAGTAACATAGTAACCATGAGGTCGACAACAACTCCCCAAACCCGAACTCCAACATCTCTATCATTTAATCACAAACAATATCATATAACATCTCACAGCATCAATTAATAACACGAATACTGAGTAGGGAAACCCTACCTTATCAAGATCTACGAAAAGCACTATTGATTAGAAGTGTTCCTCAACAAAGTCCCCTCCTACATCAATTAACATTCATACAATCAATACAAGTTCATTTATTTTCCCCCAATTCAATTATGACTACTATAACAATCACAATCAAAGCATAAACATGTATACTTACCACAGAAGTCGATCAACGCAATGAAACAAGCGATCCGGCACGAGATAATCAAAGGCTCAATGAGGGATTTGAGAAAGTTTAGGAGTTTAGGGTTTTGAGATTATGAAACGTAAAAACAAATTATGTATTAATCTCTCCTATTAAGCCCTTAATCAACCGTGCGAATCAATCCGAAAAACCGTCGTTCGTATTCGGTCGAGTACAATATGTACTCAGTCGAATACGACTCACTCGGTCGAGTGCTAAAGTCACTCGACCGAGTACACAAGGTCAGAACCACCCAAAAGACACCAGCCAAATTCACTCGGTCGAGTAAGCCCTACTCGGACGAGTCCCCTAAACATAAGAATACGGAGTATTACATTCTTCCCTCCTTAAGAACAAACTTCGTCCTCGAAGTTCACAACTCACACTCCTACCAAAAGACACCCTACCAGCAACAACAAAGGGCTCAACACAACAACGCATATGCTAAACATATGTCACAACATCACATAACAAGACATGTGCTAAACATATGTCGCAACAACACATATACTAGTCAATGACATAACACAACAACATCACCTATGACATAAGGACTCTACCAATCACATATCACCTTACCAAGTCTCCAACAAACAAATAAGACTAATAAGAAAGTAAAAGTCTTACAAACTTAATACAAATTATTACATTCTTCCCTCCTTAAAATGAACTTCGTCCCCGAAGTTCACACCCTCACTTCCATTAAGAGAAACCAAGCTGTCACGCGAGCACTAGCACCTCCACATATTAAGAGTACCCCCAAAGAATGTCACCATCCGAGCTTACATCATTAAATGTCGCTATCAAAATTTTCACTACCTAACGATATCATTAACCAACCCATTACACCAATACTCCAACTTTTAACAACACTTGCCAACACTCTTCTTTGAACAATATTGCAACGCTCACCAATCATAGCAAATCCAACCTCTCAACAAGACATAGCACTTGATCCACCATAAAAAATAGTTCTATTTTTTCACATAACTCCAAGACCGATCGTCACCGAATAACTAATACCACAGCTCAACATCTATAACTATAAGAATACCTCAACACCATACTCATTGCCAATACTCTCAACGTACTAATCAACAAATATTCCCTCTAAATATTCCACAAAACATAGTCACGACAATGAGACAACCCGCTCTCCTCAAATGCTGCTACGCCCTCTAACCCCACTCCTCATTAACTCCTACTGACGAGCTTAAAAACAATGTCGTTAAATCCGCTAATTAGCTACGATCAAATAACAATTTATAACTCCTAAACAAGCATAAACTATCTTAAATAAGGGTAGTAAAATGGTAAGAAAAGGGACGAACCCAAGAGAAGGCGGTATTAACTAAATGAACTAATCTAGACTCTTGCTAAAAACCAATTAACAAACTAATTACTAACAAATTACTCTAACCACAAATTAAGACACTAATTAAGACAAAAGCTTAAATTAATTACAAACTATGATATTCACAATGAGAAAACATGTAGGATAACATATAGGGAGAAAGTTTGATTGGAGAAATTCATTAACAAGTCTAAAATAACCAACTAAAACTAAAGATTCAAATATTCAAATATGGAGAAACAACTTAGTGTAATTTTCCCAAGTTCCCAACAATTAACAAAGTAAAGAGGGACCGCTATTAGTGTCATGCCCTTTACCTTCTATCAAGACCATTGCCCAGTGCAAATTAAGATTACAAATACTAGACTTCAATTGGCCGATGGAACTATGCATACTCTAGCGGGAATTGTGGAAGATGTCCCCATTTGGATTGGACACTTCCTTGTTCCCGTTGATTTTTATGTAATCTTTTTAAAGAAAGGTAAAGACAACTATATTATATTAGGAATACCTTTCCTAAATACAGTTGGGGCATGTATCGACGTGCAAGGAGAGAGGATCACTTTGGAAATAGAGGGATCACGTGCCACTTTTGATTGAAAGGGGAATGTATTGAGTGTAGAAAATGGTGACCTCGAAGCATTCAAAGTTTCGGAAGTGTATTTGGATTAGATTGCCATGGGTATTGACAAAGGTAAATGAAAGTTCAAGGACAAAATCAAGCTACAAAGAGCCCATATCCCTTCACAAGGCTTAAGGAGGGATAGAAATTCAAAGTCTAGCATGACTTAAAAATGCGCTTGTCGGGAGGCAACCCGTCTCTCTCTCTTTACTTTCTTTTTATGCATTCCTTATTCCACTCGATAGACAATGTTTGATAATTTTGGTTTGGAGTATTTCATTTGGACACTCTTTTTGGATTTTTGGGTTGTAATAGCTAGGAAACAATTTTCATTTTACTTGTTATTTACATTTTTAGGAATGCATGCTTAGTTCATAATTTTTCGTACTTGGAACTGGAGGACCTATTGAGATGAAAAGTAGCTACTCTTGGCCCATGTTGCCAAGTCCATTAAGGTTAGTAAGCATGTTCAAGGCCATAGCCAAAAGGCAAGAGCAAGTAACAAATAAAAAAAGAACAAAATCCGAATCAGCAAACATAACCCGATCGGATTCAGGTATACCCGATCGGGTAAGTGTTATGTTTCATGCTTTATCCTATTTTCTTCTATAAAATCAACTTGCTACCTTTGCTTTGCTGCTATTATCCCGTGTTCTTCATCTTTAAAGCTCAAATCTCTCAAAAACCTTCATTTCTTAGTCATTTCTTGCAAACTTTGTCATCATAGTTCATCCAAGGCAACAGCTAAGCACTATCAAGTAAGTTAATTCTACTTTAGTTACTTCACTCTCTGTATTTTTCAGAAATCCAACATGAACAAACCCTAACCCAAATTTGGGGGTTTTTGATTTTACTTGAAAAACTTGTTTAAATTGGATTTCTTATGCTTCTTACATGTTATAGAGTGAATGTTAGTGATTAATTAGCAAGCTTACTATGATTTGAATGCTCATATGCCAATTAGAATACTCATCTCTACTTTATGATAAAAACTCATGCTTAATGGTAGTATAATGCTTGAATCCATGCTTTACAAATTGAACTTATGCTCTTATTGTGTTATTTTAGCATTAGTACCTTTAAGTAGTGCCCAAACTCAAGATTCAAGTGTAATGTTGCTCAAAATCTTAGTGAAATATTGTTATGCTTAAAAACATCAATTTGTGCTCAAAAGTAGCATGATAATGTTTCACTTATGTAATTATGCTTGAATTTGTGCTTAAAAGCCTAGTATTCTAAAACTTATGCTATCAATTTATGTTTATGATGAAGTGTTCTAATACTAGTTTCTTGTAGCAAATGGCTCCTAAACTAAGTCTTTGGAGATCAAAGAGGGCAAGAACTACCAACCAAGGGGAAAGTAGTAGAGCCCGTGAAGAGGACGTAGAAATGCTAGAAGCCGACAATCAAACCGAAATCAAGGAGGACAAGGTGCTATGTATGATCCCGATTTTCCGGATGTAGAGTTTAGTTCGATCAAGCAATGGCAAAGTTGGTTTATTATCAAGAGCAAAGGTATGAGAGCTACCAAATTCCTTGATATTTCTTCTTTAGAGCACATGGATCTTTAAAAGCATGTCAAGGTATTATTTAAGGGTCTAGGAATGACTACTGGTATGAACTTTAATTATAAGACCTACCCCCAATTGACCCTTGAATTCTTGAGTTCATTTGAGTTGAAAAGATCTAGGCAAAAAGACTCTATTCCTCAAGTTCGGTTTCGATTGTTCAACAATGACTATAATATGGACTTAGGGACCTTTGCTGACCAATTCTGTCTCACCCATAGGGATACTGTTACCTCACCTCCCAAGGGCTTTGATGTTAGCCATGTTTGGAGCACCATTTCTACTTATTCTGTCTCACGTTGGGACCATATCCCACACCAACACATCCATCATCCCGCCATTAGAATCTGGCAAAGATTCATGGGATGGACCTTCTTGGGTCGTGCTTAAATAAAAATCAGCCCATAGCAATTCATAGTTAACACGTACTCCCTCAGGATCGATCCCTACTTCCCTAATTAAATTTTTTATGTTGTTAGCCTAAGTGTGGGTAATTATTTTTGCATCAGGACTGCGACACACCCGGTCACTCTCTTAGAGCTCCCAGTCACTTTTATGAATCTCCACCTAGACAAGTAGATTAGAATTATAATGAAGATTACTTTTCATTTCATTCACGGTTTTACCTTCAAAAAGTATAAACCTTTCATAAAGTGACTACGATATTTGGTTAATCATGATTTCAAATAAATCGAGAAACCTAGTAGTCTCACCTGATTTGGCCCTTTTTGAGGTAAGGCTCGATAAGGGGCATATGACGACATACCCAAAAATACAAATATTTTCTTTGGAGCAAAAGGATTGATTTACCATTGTTATAAGAAGACGTCACAAAAATTCAATACGTTTTTGACTAAGTGTGACTTATCTGTATACTCTTCATAAGAGACATTTGCAATGGTGAATATAAGGATCAAAAGAAAAAATTTAATTTTTTCTTTTGCTATGGTGGTTTAAACGGAGATTTAAATCGCAATCAAAATGCTACTGTATAAATTAATGGAAACTCCTTTCCACAATTGAACGGATTTACACGTTTGTAGAAGGATGAAATATTTGTCATTTGCGCGTATAACATAAATATCAACGGAAAATAAACATTCATTGTTAATATGTAATTCACTTGTAAAACAATTTTAACAAGTCACTCATATAATGACCTCTCATGAAATTATATAAGTGATTCCGAGACCCGCATTTTAGATAAAAATGAACATGTTATGCCACTTTTATGTATTAAACGGTAAGTCAACATTTTGACTAATTCCACCCCTAGAACTCTCGGTCGATGGATTTCAACCAAATTCATCTCCTAGTCTCGGGCTAACGCTTATCCCGTTCAGTCCAACCCAATTTAGGCGTGTGATCGTATCACCCTACTTAACCGAGGTAAAAAGGGTCCACGTTGTGGTTGCCCTAATGAACACGGGGTTCATAGGTGCTTCAATTGGCAAGGCTAAATCTCAATTTCTTTTAAGTTATGAGAGAAATCTTGTCAATTTAGTTATTAATTCCCTATAAGCGAACTAAGTCGGTGAATTTTGAATAACCTTGAATTGACAATCGAGAAATAAAAAAATGCATGTTGGCGATTTTGGCATGAGCGGAAAACATAAAGCAAGCAAATAATAAATCCTAGTATGGCCACCTAGCTAATATAATTAACTAGAAGATTACAAAATCGGAAACCAACTCCTTCGCCCCTTGCCTCTTCATGGAACATACTTCAAAAATGCACCGTCTTTTGGAACACCGACTTCGGGAATCTCCGTCTTCATAATAATTAATTAAAAAAAGATACAAATAAAATTCCTATTATACATTTGATCTAGAAAATAAAATTAAATTATTACAAACGGCGATACGAGATCACAAATAAAATTACAACCGAATCTGTATTCCCTTACATTACGGGTAATACCAATTAAAATAATCTAGGCCATACTAGGTACAACTTGCATTAAAAAATAAATAAATGACATTCATTCAGTCAACAATGACAACATAAATAAAATGCTGGAAAAATCATACCAAAATCGCCCTTAATACTTCTCATGCTCATTCTAGCTCGGTTTTTATGGATTTTATCGATTTTTAACCATTAAAAATCAATAATCAACACTTAAATCTTATTTAAGCTCAAACTAATTATCTAAAATGATTTAGAACTCAAAATTAGTCCCCACTAATTTTTTTTTTATTTAATTAGTTTGAATTGATCGTATATGCTAAATATAGAGGTTTAATCACAACATTTATGAAATAAACCCAAAATAAAATACAAAAATCATAAAAATTTGAAACAAAAATTTTGTACATTCTGAAACATTTCCAGGAACTCCAAAAACCAAAAATATTTGCCCAAATAATTTAAATTAGTTTTATGAACAAATAACGTTTTATTCAACGGTTTTATCAAATAAAAACCATTAAATATAGTAAAATATTGAAACAAATTACAAAATTTCACCAAGATGATATAAATCATATTATAAAATGTACCAAACCATAAAAGGAAGTTTCAATTTTATGAACATAATAATCTCACTTTATTGACTTTTATCTCATAAAAATCAATAATCATGGAAAACTTAATTAAAAGTCACGAAATTTTACATACAGTATGTACAACATGCATGTGAGATTATTTAACAATTTCATCACCAGAATCAACATGCATCTATTTTTAGTTAACTTTTAACATAAAAATGCATGTTAACATGATTTAAAGGTCATAAATCATAATAAATAGCAAATTAATCCCTAAAAACACCAAATTTGACCACAACCACTTTGAGGTCAGTAGGTATGCACGAAAATAAAAATTTTCGTGCAAACCAAATTTTAACACAAATTTTCAATTTTACCCAAGTTATCGTATAACTCGATTTTAATGCTTAAAATCAACATGCATGTAACAATTGAGCTCTGATACCACATGAAAGTCCTAGACCTCTAATTATACTCCTCTAATTATTTCATTAAATTACCTTAAATTAATGATTTAGAATCTAGTTATCATGCATGCAAATGTAAAAGCATAAAATAAAAGATAAGACGAAAACATCCTTACATTGGAAATTTTCGGTTCAATATGGGCACAATAAGAACTCTTTCTTATTGCTCTTGAGCATGAAATTAGTGGATGATCCTCCATAAACCAACCTCCAAAGTAGAAGGCCTCCTTCTTGTTGCACCCAATAATCCACCCAAAAAATCTTACCTTATTTCTATCATAATTAATTCCGAGTCTTTCAGAAAAACTTCCTGATTACAAGTGTAAATACCCGTCTCAATATCATAAATTAAGAGGTGTGATATCTGACGGTCGAGCTGCGAATTCTGGACAATAAAATAAGTTCTTCTTACTTCTTCTGTGTACCTAATTTATCTGTTGAATTCGTTGATTAATTTTAGTACTGAAACCGTTGGTGGTTTATTGTTAATCTTTCAGTTATTATATCCAATATTTTACTCGTCTTAATTATAAGTTTCAATTTCAGTTTATAATTTATTATCTTATTATGATTGGAAGTGTATGCTTCTGCTAATTGTGTGATTCTGGCTTAGTTCGAGTTGTATAATATGAGTAGCGACTAACTTTAATTAATCTCTGCGAATTGGGGTTAGTTTAGGTTAGGAGTAATATTTAGTCAATTAATCAAGTAGGTAGTGACGACACTTCAATGATTAATTGGTTTAATGATGTTTTCTTAGCTCAATAATGCTTCTAATCCGGTCTTGAGTAGGGTGTGACAAACTTACATCGGTTGGTTAGTTTAGAATCGGTCTAGGCTTAGTTCAGGTCGGTTTTTAATTAAGAAAAGATAGGAAGTTCTTGTTATCTTGATATCCGTAGTTAATCTATAAATATATTAAAGAGTTGAGGTAAACAAATATCGGTTGCCAAGCTAAAATTACCATTAGAATATGTGCTTAATCGGGTTTTCAACTTCACTTTTAGATATTCGTATTTAGTTATTTTAGTTCGTTAAAATCACCTATAAAACCCCCCTTATCGTAAATATGTTAATAGCCGTAAATAATAGTATATATGTAAGTTAGTTAATAAATATTATTGTGTAGTTAATTAGTTTTTCCAGTCTCTCCGTGGGATCGAACGTACTTATCCTTTACTATGTTTATATTTTTGAGGTTAAGATAGGTAAATAAATTGTTAATTTGTATGCGCAAACGAAACGTATCAATATTTGATACCGGATGTGGTTCTCACCTTTGTAATCATTTATAGGGGCTAAAGACGTGCGAGCACTAGCCAAGGGTGATGTAGACCTACGCATGGGAAATGGAGCAAGAGTAGCCGCCGTTTCCGTAGGAACTTATGTACTCACCTTAGCTACTGGTCTTGAATTGTATCTAAATAGTTGTTATTTTGTACCCTCCTTACCAAGAACATTATCTCCATATCCGTGCTTGACGCGGAGGGTTTTTCTTTGGTAATCAAGTACAATAGTTATTCATTTTCTTTTAATCATGTGTTTTATGGTAAAGCCGTCTCTATTGGAGGTATTTATTTTCTAGATAATGTTAATGAAGTTTATCATGTAGAGAGTAGGAAGCTCAAATTAGGCGAACCTAATTAATCATACCTTTGGCATTGTCGTGTAGGTCATATAAACGAACGACCCATAAAGAGACTTGTTTCAACGAAACTTCTCAAACCATTTGATTACGAATCTTATGCACTACAAGAAAACAACATTCAGGCGACTGATATTGGCGATTAATTTCAGTCGCTAAAATGAATTTGGCTACTGAAATCAGTCGCCAAGACCCAGTCGCAATCATTAGTCGCCAAAAAAAATTCGGGCGACTAATTTCGGTCGCCAAATTTGGCGACAGCGTTGCCAAATTGGCGAAATGGCAACTGAAATCAGTCGCCCAAATTGGCGACTGAAAGGTGATGTAGTTGCCAAATTGGCGACTGAAATCAGTCGCCAATTTGGCGACCACTATAGCTTTCAGTCGCCAAATTGGCGACTGATTTCAGTCGCCAATCAGTCGCCAAAAGGCATTTTAATTTGTAAAAATACAGGGGGTTTGGCGACTGAAAGTAGTCGCCAAATGAACACTTCAGTCGCTAAAACACCTGTGATATTGCAAGAAAAATTCTGTTTTCATCCTGCCATTTTGTTACCATACCATACCTGCAAGTACAATAGAAAACAACCATAATTTCACACATTTACAACAACACGATGAGAAACCAACATCCTCATATATATCAAGAAAATTGTCTCAAGTTTACAAATCTTCTTAAAGGTTAACAAACCATGTTTAAACAACCACAAGGCACAAGTTTTTAAACTAATATCAAAAGCCAAGGGTCATATTGGGTTCGGCTTGCATACCACCACCTCCATTGCCTTCATCATAATCTCGCCGAAAGGGAGGCGGACCTTGGTTGCAGTTGTCGAACCTGCTTTCCCAAGCCTTAAATTTTTCTTTCATTATCCTTAATTCCTCATCCCTTTCCGCGTTTTTTCTTCTTTCTTCGTTAAGTTGGGCTTGGAGTTTTCCCACGACTCCCGGCTTGTAGGTTTGTTTTGAGCTGGAAGGCATTCTTCCCCTTGGAGTTTCGTAAAATACGTTCTTAGCCGACCCAATCCCGTAGACATTCCCCTTCTTGAAACCCTTAACCAAGTCGAACCAAATCTCGTTATCGGACTTGTCAGGTTGCCTAACTTTCTCGGCGGAAAATGCTTCCTACAAAATATAAACATTTTATTAAAAATAGCTTATTGTTAAACATTCAAAAAAATGAACTTATTGTAAAAATTCAAAAATGGTTTGAAACTTACATATAATTCCTTATCTTTTGGCTTTATCCAATATCTTCTATTGTCTTGGAGTCGGGAATGGGTGTCAAGGAAGAGCTCCTGAGTCGTGGACGTGTTAGCTTTTTTCTTCTTACCCTTGTAAAAGAAGAAATTAAAGACTTGTATAAGAAGATTTTAATAATAAAAAGAATTTAAGTTATAATTTTCAAATGGACGAAAAAGTGGAAATTATAACTTACACCCAAAACTAGGTCCAGGAAAGATCGAGATCCTGCGTGATGTGACGGCTCAGCCGCTCCATCTTTCTTTCCTCCTTTTTTATTTTTGGATGCTTGGGCCGACCTAGCCTGAAACTCCGGAGTTTCACGATATTTAAGCATATCTTCATATGCACCACCTACAAGTTAAATAAGTATTATAAAATATGATAAAAATGTGTTAAATTATAACTATATACAAATAACAAAAAAAATTAAATACCTCACATATGCTCCGGCTCCTTCTTCCTCTTGACAACCTTATACATGTTGTCCCTTAACCGTCTAGTGCATGTCTCATTGTACCTTTGACGTACAATATACTCTAATCCGGCCGGCCAGTCAAATGTTTTCTACAATTTAAAAGGTAAGTATTAGTAAAATAAATTATTAATTGAAAATTATAATAATATAAACAAAAATAATATACCCTAAAATTATTGAACCATTCCTATTTTTGTGTGGAGGTAACCTTTGTCCAACAAGTAGGAGCAACCCCCGTCATCTTCATCTTTGTACTTTGAGTACAACCTCGTACAACCTTTTGAGACGAAAACCTGAAAAATAAATTATGGAATAGTATGCATTTATGTTAAATAATGTAATATAATTATAAAATAATAAATTAAAGACATTGGTCGTTGTCTTACCAAAAACCCGCGGGATCAAGTATCATCTTCCCTTCCGGGGTGAACTGGATAGTCTCCGATGTCTGATCCGAGGACTCGTCGTCATTGGTCGATTCCTCGACCAACGGATTCTGCTGATCAATAACCTCCATCACCTCCTCGTCGACTGAATAAGTACTACGGCGTCTATTTGAACCGCCGCCACGTTGTCTACCTCGACCTCCTGCCATCTACAATTACACAAATATTCAAATTGTTAGAAACGATTAATAACATAAAAAAAAAACTGTTAATAACATAAAAAAAAAACATCAAATAACATAACATTAAAATATATATAAATATATCTTTACCCAATTTATCATTATCATCATCAAATTCGTCATCATCATCATCACCATTTGATTCATTGTCATTATCACTATCACCACCACCATCACCGTCAACTTGACCATCACCATCCTCGTTTTCTAAATCCTCACCCTCTTCATTTCCATTCTCATAAATGTCCTCATCAGGTGGAGACAACATAAACCCGCTAGATACTATTTCTTCTTGAAAAAACGTTGTATCTACTTGTGAGCGTGCTTTTGTCTTAAAGATTGCACACCACTGCTTTTGATTTCGATCATTCTTCGTGCTTGGATAAGAAGCAAAATATACTTGATTGGCTTGATGTGCGAGTATAAATGGATCATACTTTGAGTATGTCCGGGTATGATTCACTTCGACGAGTTTATAACGTTCATGAACTTTCATACCAGCCACAGAGTTATCCTTCCATTCACACTTAAATAAGACAGTATTATAAGAACGTTCACACCCATTATAGCTCAACTCAAAGATATCCTCAACTATACCATAGTATTCGTTGTCATCAAGAGAAGAAATAGTAACACCATAATTGCACCTAGCCTTATCCTTACCGTAGTTGAATGTATGGAAATTAAATCCGTTTACCGAGTAACGATTCCACGTTTTAACCATTCGTGAAAGACCAAAGGCCAAAGTCCTTATCAAATCATCTTGGATATTTAACTCAATTACATGGTTCCAAAATCATGCTGCAAATTGATCCTCATGGTTACTCCAAACATCATCTTTATTCACATTAAAATGTGTTTTAATGAAATAATTCACAAACTCCGTTTCATATGATTCCAAAATCTCACAATTAGAAAGAACGTAAAGGTGAGCACGATCATATTCTTTGTCATCCAAATATCTTGTTCCCCCAATTGATGAACAACACTCATCATCATGCATTTGGAAAAACTCGGGTAAACTTGTCTCAAGTTCATCCGCTTTATCAACACTCAAGTTTTTTGCTTTGGTTTCTATATGTTTTTCAAAGTAAAGAGAGCAAAAATTTGCAATCTCTTCCGTTAAATACGCATTGCATATAGAACCTTCAACCCGAGCTTTGTTACCAATTTTCTTCTTCACGTGATTAAGAAACCTATTCAATAATTGATGGGGTTAATAGTTGTTAAGACTAGTATATAAATATTAAATCAATTATATATAGTACGATAATAATTATAATTTAATTACTACTTAGCGATCTTACCTTTCAAATGGATACATCCACCTATATTGGACGGGGCCTCCAACTTTGGCTTCGTAAGGCAAATATATCGGTACATGCTCCATGGAATTAAAAAATGATGGAGGAAATATCATCTCGAACTTACACAATATCTCTGGTATTTGCTCCTCAAGACGAATCATGTCATCAACACATATTGAAGACGAACATAAATCTCGAAAAAATTGACTTATCTCAACAATTTCATTCCACACAGGAGTGGGGAGGAGATGTCTCAAAGATACAGGTAATAATCGTTCCATGAAGATATGACAATCATGACTTTTCAAGCCTTGCAACTTTAGCTCCTTCATATCAACACATCGACTAAAATCGGATGCATATCCGTCAGGAAATTTTAACTTTCTTAACCACTCACATAATACCTTCCTTTGAGCTTTGTCAAGTGTAAAAATAGATTTTGGCTTAGACTCATCGCTACGAATGTGAAGATTGGGACGATTACAAATTGTCTTCAAATCTTCTCGTGATTTAACAGTATCACAAGTCTTTCCCTTTACATCCATAATCGTGTGAATCAGTTGCTCAAAGAAGTTCTTTTCTATATGCATTACATCCAAATTGTGCCTAATTAACATCGTCTTCCAATAAGGAAAATCCCAAAAAATGCTTCTTTTAAACTAACCAATTTTCTTCTTTTTCAGCACCTCCGTGTCTGCTTTAGTACAATCAATAGTACGTGACAAATCACAAACCATATCCCACACCTTATCCCCCGGAAGTCAATCTACAGCATGATTGCGCTCCACTTTACCTTTTCTGAAAGCTTTTTTGTTGCTCCTAAAGGCATGCCCCTCCAATAAGAATTGTCTATGACAATCAAACCAACTCACTTTATGGGAACAAGGAAGCGAAAATGCTTTGCTTTGGTACATGCAACAAGGACATGCCTTTTTTTCCCGCGGTAGACCATCCAGATAGCATACCGTAGGCCGGAAAATCATTAATGGTCCACAACAATGAAGCTCTTAGTTGAAAATTTTGTTTTAAAGACACATCATATGTTTGCACACCTACTTCCCACAATTGTTTCAATTCTTCCACCAAAGGTTGCAAATAAAAATCTAAGGCGATTTTTGGATTATCAGGACCAGGAATAATTAGTGACAAGAAGATGAATTGTTTTTTCATACATAACCAAGGTGGTAAGTTGTATGGAGTGACCATTACGGGCCAAGAAGAGTACTTTCTACCAAACTGGCAAAATGGAGCAAAACCATCCGTACAAAGGTCAAGTCGCACATTACGAGGTTCCTCAGCAAAGTCGGGGTAAAGTATATCAAACCGCTTCCATTCCTCTCCATCACTCGGATGACACATCATTCCCGGAGTACGAGGATTTTCCTTGTGCCATCTCATTTGCTCGACAATGTTTTTGGTAGCAAACATTCTTTGAAGTCTAGGAGCTAGAGCAAAGTAAGTTACGGGATTTTCGGGTATTGGTTTCTTACTCTTTTCACCTCTTTTTTTTTCATTCTTTCCTTTTTTACCCTTCAAGACAATATTTCCCTCAAATGTCTTATATCTAGCCTTTTGACATTTACTACACTTGTCAAGCAAAGCATCATCCTTCCAAAAGAGCATACATCCATCGGGACATGCATCAATCTTGTAATGCGGAAGTTGTAGACCTTTCACTACTTTTTTGGTATTGTAGAATGATCGGGTGATGACATTATTACCAGGGATAACATCCTCAATCAAAGAAGCAATGCCATCAACACAAGTAAATGGCAAATTGTACTCATATTTCAAAGTTACTATCCTAGAGGCGGCATCTAACAATGACATTTTGCTCCCTTCATATAATGGTTTTTCACTCGCCTTTAACATATCAAAAAAGGCTTTTGCTTGTGGGAGTGGTTCTTCTTCATTCATTGGTATATGATAATTATTGAAAATATTAGACTCAAAGGCATCAACTACCATATATCTATATGGGTTCTCATTTTGTGGGATTTGAGATTGTTCGGGAAGTGAAAAATAAGATTCTCCATGAGAAATCCAATTGTAGTAGTTTGGACAAAACCCGTTTGTATAAAGATGTTCTTGAACCTCAATGTCATGTAGATATTTCATGTTTTTGCATTTAATACAAGGACACCTAAGTTTCTTTACTACTAAATCATACTCGTCTTGTTGTTTAGCAAATTCAATAAACTCGGCAACCCCCTTTATAAATCTAGCAGTAGGACGTCTTTTCTTATCAAGTCTTTCTTCGTACATCCATGGACGCTCCAATCTCTTCATTTTAATCTAAACATTAACTAACACAACAAGTACAAAAAATACTAACACTAATCAAAACCCCAAATATTAACAACACTAACACAAACAATTATATTTATCAAAACCTTAATACGAAATACACTAACACAAATCAAAATTATCAATACTAACAAAATAATACTAATAACACTAATATTATTAACATACTAAAACTAATCAAACAACACTAACCAAAACCCCTATACTACCAACACTAACACAAATCATGAAAATTATCAAAACCCCATGACTAACAACACTAACCCAAATCAAAATTAACAATACCAACAAATTTATTACTAACAACACTAATAATATCAACAACACTAACACTAATCAAAAACCCCCAATTAATCTAAGGATTCAAATTACAACAAACATTTAACATCTAAACCAATAATCATCATAAATGTTTATATAAACATATAAAATCAACTAAATACAAGTAGGAATCACAAATTAAACAAACAAACTAAATTAATTGAAGGATTGAAATTAGAACAAATATACCTTCACCAATTAGAAGAAACAAAGCAACACAAGAAGAAGGAGAGCACAAAGATTCGGTGGTGCTAGTGTCGGAGTGGTGGTCGGAGTGGTGGTTGAGGGAATGGAGTAGTGGTGGTGGCGATTTTGTAGAGGAAATGGGGGTTTTCGGTTTTTTGAAGAAAAATAAGTAAAGTAGAGTGCGGATGAGTTTTGCGTGTTCTGGAATAACAGCCAAATTGGCGACTGATATGGTAGTCGCCAAATTGGCGACTGAAATCAGTCGCCAAATGGCTTATTAAGTCGCCAATTTGGCGACTGATTTCAGTCGCCCGTGTTTTTTTAATAAAATTCTGAGGATTGTTTCAGTCGCCAATTTTGGCGACTATTTTCAGTCGCCCGATTCTATTTTCTGTCGCCAAATTGGCGACTAGTAGTATCAGTCGCCTTATTACAGTCGCCTGAAACAAGAATTCTTGTAATGATGGTGAATGCGAATCTTGCCTTTTGGGCAAGATGATTCGTGCTCCTTTTACGGGAAAAGGGACACGAGCAAGTGAGGTATTAGGCCTTGTACATAAGGATGTGTGTTGCCCAATGACTCTCCAAGCTAGAGGTGGTAATAAATACTTCATTACCTTTACCGACAATTTGAGTAGATATGGATATGTCTAATTGATGAGACATAAGAGTGAAGCTTTTGAAAAGTTCAAAGAGTTTCAACATGAAGTAGAAAACCAATTGAATAAGAAGATTAAAACCCTACGATCCGATAGTGGTGGTGAATATCTAAATAATGAATTTGATTCACACCTAAAAGATCGTGGTATAGTATCACAATGGACTCCTCCTGGCACACCTCAACTAAATGGTGTGTCCGAAAGGAGAAACCGAACTTTATTAGATATGGTTCGGTCAATGATGAGTCTCACAGAGGGTATCCTAAGGAAACACGTGGTTATTATTTATACAACCGTCACGAGGAAAAAGTGTTTGTGTCTCGTGATGCTGTCTTTTTAGAAAA
Source organism: Heliosperma pusillum (assembly GCA_022085475.1). Taxonomy (NCBI): domain Eukaryota; kingdom Viridiplantae; phylum Streptophyta; class Magnoliopsida; order Caryophyllales; family Caryophyllaceae; genus Heliosperma; species Heliosperma pusillum. The sequence continues at coordinate 49,554 of JAIUZE010070600.1, read as the reverse complement.
CGATATCGTTTCTAATAGACAGAGTGGGAGAAAGTTTGAACTTGATGATGTTCAAGAGCCACAAACCGAGAATGAAGTAGAGGAAAATGTTCCCTCCTCGTCTGAAACGGTTGTTGTCCCTATAAGGTCAAGTAGAATTGTTCATCAACCTGACCGTTACCTCGGATGTATCGAGGAAGATGGAGATTTCTTACTTTTTGAAAGTGATGAACCCACCACCTACAAGTCAGCCATTTCTAGTCACGACTCCACGCATTGGCTCGAGGCCATGCGATCCGAAATGGATTCTATGCGCGAAAATCAAGTATGGGACTTGGTAGACTTACCTGAGAAGGTACGACCTCTTCACTGCAAGTGGATTTACAAGATCAAAATTGGCATCGATGGACATAATAATGTCTACAAAGCTAGATTGGTGGCGAAAGGCTTCACTCATGTTTATGGTTTACACTATGACAAAACTTTCGCCCCAGTCGCTATGCTTCGATCCATTAGGATTCTTTTAGCGGTTGCCGCTTTTCATAACTATGAAATTTGGCAAATGGATGTCAAAACCGCCTTCTTGAATGGGATTCTAGAAGAGGAAGGGTGTGACACCCTCAAATTTGCGGAAAGAAAAAAAATTAATTTAACTAAGTAAAAGATAAGAATACATAACGAAGGTGTCATAAATAAAAAGGTTCATTACAAAACGGAAATAATATTATACAAAAGAAATATACAAGACGGGAGACATATCTCCCGTATAAATACGGAAATAAAAGAGTGTATAATAATATACAATCTAAGAACCGAATATAGGTCCAAGGTAAATACTTCGCTCGCTAGCTCGTCAATGTACCCAATGTATGCATCACAAACCTGCCAACCGCATTAAATATAAACACGGAAGCCACAGTCAGTGGGGAGTAACTCCGAGTTCTCCCAGCCACGAAATGTCGAGTTTAATTAAACATGAATAACATAAAAGCAATGTATATGGAAAATACAAAACCTTAACATATATGATATGCTTTTCATGTTATGAAACAATTAACTAACATATAACCTAGCATATGAAAGCTATCATGTGAATCCGATAATAAACTATAACACGAGGTAGGGAAGCTGGTATGCTAGCTCAGAGGTTACCGTTAACATGGCCATGATACACTCAAACCCTAATCAACACGTAATCATGTGAATCAGTTAACAACCGGTAATCCAAACTCTATCAACCTTAGCCGGCTTGCATCTCACCTTCTAAGATTCATAGAATCATACAAACATGAAAGACCAATACGTCTACAAACAGGCATAAGTTCTTAGGACCATCGATAGTCGACTTCTGTAACTCGAGGCTATACAACAAGGTAGGAAAACATCCTAGTCCTAGACTGATCAGACCTAGAGACAACAGCTATTCCATTCCATGTCCCATGACATAACCGTACATGAGAAACTCTACTAGGCGACCCCCTGAGCAGAGATGGCTAGTACTTAAGCTGGCTCCATTCCCAAAGTGGAACTATTAGGCAGCCATGCCCCGACTTGGAGATAAGCCCCCCAGGCCGTGACACAAAAGCTATCAAGCAGTGAACTATATACTCGTTAAAGATAGTAAGGCCTATCAATGTCATGGTCCAAGATACTCATTTAGAATTAGAATGGTCAAGACGCCATATACTCATAATTCTCTATGGGTACTTAGTCAACACGACACCAACCATATAATCAAACAGTCACGGGAACAAACTTCCTATCATGTGACTAATTGCATACAAATCATATTCAAATATCATATCGCCTCATATCTACTAAGGCTAATTCATTAATTAAATACCACCTTACTTGAAGACAAATCCCCGACCCGAGTCCCGCGACGGGTCATCAGTCAAAACGGGGCTGACTAGATCTTAGTTTGACCAAACCACTTTGGTCAAACCGGCTAGAAACAGAGTCTTTATCATATAGACATAAAATCAACATATTCATTACATGTTATTTTATTAAAACTTCTAACATGTGAATTATTAAATCTTACTAAAACCCGCTTTACTTAAAGGATATGAAATTTACTATAATCTCGTATTATAATTTCTAACATGTGAGAAATAATAATTTTATGAAAAACCTTTTTAATTAAATATTTTACTTATTAATATTTCCCACTTGCTAAATGTTACAAAACACGATAAATTAACACTAAACTCAAAAACCGTCACAAGTCCAAAGAGGGACCCACGGGCTGATTTTGGGCCGGACCTATCATGGGCCTGGACTGGGCCCACGGCTGTTTTTGGGCTGTTTTGGGCTTTTTGATTGACTTTACTAAAACCGTTTCTTAATATTTCCCGCATGCTTAACATATTTAAAACCCGTCAAAACAACAACCAAACAATCAAACATCGACACAACACCAACGGACCAAATCCGGACCAATCCAGACCGGACCAGGACCGGCCTGAACCGGGCCTGAACCGGCCGGTTTGGGCTGGTTTTTCCGGCCATTCTCCACGGTTCAAACAACCAAAATTCCAAATAAATTCTAACATGTTTTTAATTAACAACATCCATTTTTAAACATCCAATTCAACCATCATCATACAAAAATCATTATTATGAACCATCATCCAAATTCATCAAGAACACTAACATATTAAAAATACCATACTACATGAAAATCATAACCACTTATCATGTTACTAGTAAAAATCCATAAATCATAATAACATGAACAAAAACGAAAGATGAACCAAAAACAAAAGAAACAAAAGCTATGTAACATTAAATCGTCGAGTAACTCGGAAATCGTTACCTTAGCTAGCAAAATCAATTAGCACCAAAATAAGAAGTATAAACTAAGAAACCCGTCTTCTAATCTTCCCCTAATATATACGAGTCACCAAACTCGTCTTCAAAATCTTCCCCTATAAGAAATGAAAACATTATTAGAACTTAAAACTTGATTTTCCATAATTAAAGTCTTGAAAACGATTTTGTCGGAATTGGAAATAAAACGTACTTGAAGATGGAGAGCGAAGAGGAGATTCTAAAAATATAAGTTAGGACGGATTTAATTAAGAAATGAAGGTTTTATGATGATTTTGCTCAAGAACGACGAAGAACAAATGAAGAACGATGAAGAACGAATGAAGAACGATGAAGAACGATTAATTAGATCTTAATTTGATTGATTGTAAAATGAAAAGTTGTTGGGGAGTAATGTTGGGTGGGAGTGCCGTGTAATTATAGGGAAAAACGGAGTCGGGTTTTGAAATGGTTGTTACGGAATTGACTCGGGTTTTATTATTATAATAAGATAATTAATTAAATATTAAGTTAATTAAATTAAATATCTAGATATTATGTTATATTAATGAAAAGAAATGAAAATATCTAGCCCTATTAGAGAGGAGAGGAGCCGTGAGAAATGAGAGGAATCGGATCTGTTTTGTAAACGGTTTTTGGTAATTTTTCGTTGACGGATCGATAAAGTTTATAATATCTTAGATATTATTATTAGTTTAATCATTTATTCAAAATAGTCTATGTGAGTGGAAAAGGACATGGGCGTGTGACCTCATGCCCAAAGTCGGGTTTCGTGTTTTTTTCGGATTCTACGATGAGTCGGGATAGTTTAAATGATTCCCGTGGTTAAACCGTAAAACCTGTATTATAAATTCCGATAAATTCAAAATAAGTTTATTACTTATCATAAATCCTACATAATCCAAATAAAATAAATTAAAAATTTTATTTTTTTAAATAAAATTTCGGTCTTCAAAATTACAAGGCGAGTCGGAAAAAGTCAACGAAAGTCAAAGTCGACTTAAAAGTCAAGAAAAGTCAAAGATGACTTAAAAGTCAAGCAAAGTTTATGACGACTTAAAAGTCAAGAAAAGTCAATGACGACTTTAAAAAGTCAAGAAAAGTCAAAGACGACTTAAAAGTCAAGAAAAGTCAAAGATGACTAAAAACGGGATTTTCATGAAATCTCTCAGAAATTCCAAATACGAACTCGGAATTTCAAAATACGACTCGTAACAATAAATTCTATTTTAAAACTCAAGTTTTGCTGAAAAGTATTCGTAAGATATTTTACTAGAAAAATTGGGTACTTTTCGGGTTGTTACAAAGGGTACATGACACAACCTGAAGGTTTTGTGGATAAATCCAACCTTAATAAGGTGTGAAAACTTAAGAGATCCATCTATGGTCTTAAGCAAGCATCCAAGCGTTCGAATCATCGATTCGATCATGTTATTAAATAAAATGGTTTCACTCGAAGTGTCGAGGAGCCATGTTTATACCTGAAGTTAAGTGGGAGCAAAGTTACTTTCCTTATTTTGTATGTGGATGACATTCTTCTCATTGAGAATTATATACCAATGCTTGCTTCTACAAAGGAGTGGCTAGGTAAACATTTCCAGATAAAGGACTTGGGAGAGGAACAAAGCATTTTGGGTATCCGGATCTATAGAGATAGATCTAAAAGGATACTAGCAATAAGTCAAGAAGCTTATATAGATAAGATTGTTGATCAGTTCAAAATGAAAGACTCTAAGATAGGCTTTCTTCCCATAGGTCATGGTATCACTCTGAGCAAATCACAGAGTCCTGCCGTTACCAAAGATATTGAACGCATGAAGTTGATCCCTTATGCTTCCGTAGTTGGATCAATCATGTATGTTATGATGTGTACTCGCCCCGACGTCGCATATGCTTTGAGCATGACGAGTCGTTATCAAGCGAATCCAGGTGAGAGTCACTGGATAGCCGTCAAGAACGTCCTTAAGTACTTACGAAGGACTAAAGATTCGTTATTGGTGTTTGGAGGAGAAACTGAGTTGTGTGTAAAGGGTTACAACTTGTCGAGACAAGTGGGAGATATTGTTGGAGAAGGAGTTCTCCGCAATAGTGTGGCTACATGCACAACTTGTATCGGAGAAATGGGAGATTGTTGGAGTAAGTGTCCTCCACAATAGTGCATTTGTATAATAGATCTCATTTTGGAATTTTCGTGGGATGACTAGTATATTGATACTCCACGTCACTTGATTAACGTAAATCAATAACGATCAGCTGACTAGATTTAAGCGTTATTGTCGTATTACGGCGGTGATCAACTGACCCCTTTCGGTCACACCTAAAGGATGAGACCCAAACAGTAAACTGATTATTTGTATACGATACAGGTTAATTAGTCCTTTACATATATATTTGATATATGTTTAGTTACGAGAGTTATTTATTGAAAATTTAGTTACGGACTCATTCAGGTTAAGTTTATTAGTCAATTATATGATAACTGACTGAATAAATTTTACGTCTTATTTTAATACGATTAAATAAGATTTAATTTAGTAATTAATCGTTAATTCGCTAAATGAGTTGAGGTTGTGCATATATTTTGAGGTAGAGGTAATTAGTTAATTATATTTACAAGGAGTTGTAAAATGAACCAACTAGACGTTGTGGGACCTATTATATACTGATATAATGGTAAAATACTACTTCAAAGTTAAGTATATATTAGTTATTAATTTGAATCATATAATTGTTATATGATCAAATTAACACTTAATTATACTAGATAATTAGGCATATGATAATAAGTATTTGTGGGACAAATATCAAAAAATCAAAATAGACCATTTTGCCAAGTGGAGGCCGGATCCATGTAGTGAGACACAATGACGACTGTTCATTTCTTGTATCACACTACAACATATTGATTATAACATGTTATGACATGAACATGAGCATTTTATGTCCTACACTCTACCACTTTGCATGTGATTAAAAATAAGTAAAATATTGGCTCATTTTTGAGCTACTTGACTGGCCATATGGCCTATATAAAGACATTTTGGTTGTTCATTTCATTTGCTTATTTTTCACTTGTTTTTGCCATTTTCTCCAACTTCTCTCTAAAACTCTCAAATCAACTAATATTCTTCTATTACTATAGCAATAATAAATCTAGTATTATTTACTACTTGTCACTATAAATTCTAGTCTAAATTTATAGTGATAGTTTGGGTTATATCTTGGTTGCATGTTGGAAGGAGACTTTCTATATTGAAAGTTCTTACAAGGAGGTCAATCCTATTCTTTTTAGCTCAAGAACAATAAGAAAAGGGAGTTTCTTATTGTGCCCATTTAAACCGAAAATTTCTCAATGTAAGGAAATTTCATCTTTTGTTTATTTATGCCTTTATATTTGCATGCATGTTACATAGATCATTAAATACTAAATTAACAAGTTAATTAGTAACTAATTAGAAGAGTCTAATTAGGGTCTATGAACTTTCATCCTCTTCGTCTAATGCGGTCATAATTGCTTCAGAACCTTGGACGTAAAGCAGAATTAGTCATCAACCTAATAGATACCTTGGTATTATAGAGGAAGGTGGTGACTACAATGTGTAACTGGATCTATAAGATCAAAAGTGGCATAGATAAACATAATGATGTTTACAAAGCTAGATTGATGGCAAAAGGTTTCACCCAAGTTCATGGTCTTCACCATGACGAAACCTTCGCCCTAGTCGCCATGCTTCGATCCATAAGAATTATCTTAGCGGTTGTCACATTTCATAATTATGAGATTTGGCAAATGGATGTCAAACCCCCCTTCTTGAATCGGATTATAGAAAAGGAAGTGTACATGACACAACCTGAAGGTTTTGTGAATCCATCAAACCGTAAGAAGGTATGCAAACTTAAGAGATCCATCTATGGTCTTAAACAAGCATCCAGGAGTTGGAATCATCATTTCGATCATGTAATTAAAGAAAATGGTTTCACTCAAAGTGTCGAGGAACCATGTTTATGCATGACGTTTAGTGGGAGTAAAGTAACATTTCTAGTCTTGTATGTAGATGACATACTAGTCATTGGGAATGATATTCCAATGCTCACTTCTGTGAAGGAGTGGCTTGGGATTCATTTCCAAATGAAAGACTTAGGAGAGGCCTAGCACATCTTAGGTATCCGGATCTATAGGGATAGATCTAGAAGGATACTAGCTTTAAGTCAAGCAACATATATTGATAAAATTCTTGATCGGTTCTACATGAAAGACTCTAAGAGAGGCTTTCTTCCTATGGGTAGTCAGATCACTTTGAGCAAGTCAGAGTGCCCCACCAAACCCGAGAAGATTGAACGCATGAAATTGATTCTTTACGCATTCGTTGTTGGATCAATCATGTATGCTATAATGTGCACTCGTCCCGATGTTGCATATGCTTTGAGTATGACAAGTCGTTACCAAGCCAATACAGGTGAGAGTCACTGGATAGCTGTAAAGAACATCCTTAAGTACTTGAGAAGGACTAAGGATTCGTTCTTAGTGTTTGGAGGTGAGAGTGAGTTACGTGGAAAGGGTTACACGGAAGCCAGTTTCCAGACAGATAGGGATGATATGAAATCCCAATCCGGCTATGTTTATATGATGAATGGAGGAGCTGTTTGCTAAAAGAGTTTTAAGCAAAGCGTTACAGCGGATTCTACGACAGAAGCAGATTACCTTGCAGCGTTTGAAGCTGCAAAGGAAGCTGTGTGGATTCGGTAATTTTTGGAAGGACTAAGAGTAGTCCCTACTGCCAAAGATTTTATCACGATTTATTGTGATAACACTGGGGTTATCTTTCAAGTAAAAGGGCCCAAGTCTGGTAATAAGTCTAGACATGTACTTAGGAAATATCATGTAATTAGAGATTATGTGGATAGAAAGGAAATTGACATTTTTAAGTTGGGACAGATGATAACATTGCTGATTCTTTAACCACGCCTTTATCAAAGGCTAAGCATGATGGTCATGTCGTCACAATGCGATTGAGGCGAGTACCAGAATTCCTTTACATTATGTAATATTTAATAATTGAATGTTGTATTAATTATTTCATATATGATACTTGCATTCATTGTTCACGTTTTATCATCAACTCTTTTATTTAGTTTGACTAAATTTAATACTTTGTTTATCCTAATAGATTGTAAGACAATGTTGGACCCTATTCAAGTGAATAGGACAAACTTAGTATTTTGTCCCTAGTCAGTCAATGAGGTGACGTCTTGTAGTGACTAGATTGTAAGTCGATCGATGGTTGGTTCAGCACCATGGGGTCATGCAGATGACTGGTCGATTACATAGACAGACCGTATGACACTCTGTCGGACAGTGACCTATGTAAAGACCCTTAAATCAATTAATTGATGCCTGGTTATGGCAGGGTCTTCTATCTTATTCCTATGAGTCGATTCTTTTTACTGGCGACCGTCTATCTGAATCGGTGCAGTTTCCAATTGGCTTTGGTTGGTGTTCTAAGTCGTGCTGTGAAAAGAGGCCGATGGATATCTTCTGGGTCATGGTGATCTGCATCATACAGAGTAGATGAATCAATAGGAATTGTCCACCCACGTTGGGTACAAACATCTTCAGGCCACTCGAGGAGTAGTTACTGTAAATGAGTGGCCACGCTCGGAAAGGGATCTATGGTAGATTTTCTGGTCAGACAGTTACTCTCCATATCGAGAAAAACCCGCTCTAGATATAAGCAATCGCAAGTGCGACCTGAAAGACACCTTGCGTTGAGTGGGGGATGTGATAAAGAGATAAGAGAATTGGTGACGCACACTTGTGTCAGACAATTGGGACATTGTTGGAGTAGGTGTCCTCCAAAATAGTGCGCCACATAATAAATCTCATTAAGGAATATAATTGGGATATTTATTGCCAAATATATATATGATTAGTCAGCTGATTAACGTAAATCAATAACGGTTGGCTGACTAGATATTGAGGTTATTGTCATATGACGACGGTGATCAACTAATCCCTTTCGGCCACACCTATAAGATGAAACCCAAATACTAGAACTAATTATTTGTATATGATACAGTTGATTAGCACATTATATATATTTTATATGTACGTTTAGTTATGAGAGTTAATTGTTAAAAATTGAGTTTAAAACTCAAATTTAAATAAGTTTATTATTCAATTATACGATAACTGACTAATAAATTTATATCTTATTTTAATATGATTAAATAAGATCTATTTAGTAATTAATCGTTAATTTACTAAATTAATTGAGGTTTTATATATATTTTGAGGTAGAGGTAATTAGTTAATTTATTTTAGTTAATTATAATTACAAGAAGTTGTGAAATAAATTAACTAAGCATTGTGGGACCCATTATATATTGATATAATGGTAAAATATCACTTAAAAGTTAAGTACATATTTCTTATTTATTTGTGTCATATAATTGTTATATGATCAAATTAACACTTAACTATACAAGATAATTAAGCATATGATTAATAAGTATTTGTGGGACAGATATCAAAAATCAAAATTGACCATAATAAGCCACATGTGGCCGGTTATGTTAGTAGTGGAGGATGATGATTGTTGTTTTATTTTATGCTCACATATCACCAAGTGGAAGTGACATAACAAGTGCACCATAATCATCACTAACACTACTACACACAACCACTTTGCATGGGAATAAAATAAGAAGAAAAACACTCTCTTGGTGCTCAAGAGGGCCGGCCAAATTGTCCTTAAATAGGACAATTGTTGTTCATTTTTCTTCTTAAAATTCATTCTTACTTATGTCTTCTACATCTCTCTAAAACTTCAACCTCTTACTAAACTCTGAACATACTAATATTTACTAAGTATTACTAGTGTAGTAATATATTCTAATATTAGTAGAGTTATATCTATCTTATTATCTAGTTAATAATAAGTTTAGATTATTTGGTTTCATCTTGGTGCAACTAAGAGGAGGTATTCTACTTTGAAGATTATTGAAGGATCATCCTTTATTATAGCTCAAGAAAAATAAGAAGGAGTTCTTATTGTGCCCATTTTATTTCCATCTCAATGTGAGGAAATTTCTTCTTTTACATAATGTCTTTATATTTGCTTGCATGTTACATAGATCATTAAACACTAAATTAATAAGTAATTTAGTAACTAATTAGCGGAGTCTAATTAAGGTTTATGGACTTTCAGATCCCTCATAAGCAAGGCTTAGGGTGTCCCAAATTTCTTTTGCCGAGGTACATTCGGAAATCCAGTTAATCTCTTGTTCATCGCCACCATATTGAAGGATGGACATGGCTTTAGAGTTTTTCTCGACTTTTCTGTAATCGACCTCGACATAACTTTCCTCACTTTTTAAGGCACTAGTCCCATCAGGGTTAGTAACCGCTATAGCAAGGGGTCCTTTCAAAATGATAACCCAACATTCATAATATGTGTTTTTGACATAATGCTCTTCCACCAAGAGTAGTTATCCTCTTTGAATATGAGATACTTATTATGTTTCCCGTTCATGACTATAGGATCAACTCTTTGGTAATTAACCAATATCAAGAGCACAAGACTCTAATACCAATTGAAGAGTCAAGAGAGAGAAAACCTAAGAGGGGGAGGGAGTGAATTAAGTGTCTATTTAAAAATTTAATCTTAATTAAAAGCTTCTTTTAAACTCTATGGTCACATAGATAAAGCTTAGATGAAAGGAGAAGTTAATACTTTTAACTAGAAACTAAGAAGTATACAACAAAGATTCAGCACGCAGAAGTCATAGTGGAATCAACTGTGGATTTAGAGTGCAACGGAAATACAAACGTAAATAGACAAAACTCAAGGATGTTTTTTAAATTGGTTCGGTCACTACTCCGCGACCTAAATCCAACGCTATTTTATTAAAAAACTTTGAAGTAAACTCATACAACAAAAGACCCCAAATAATAAAACAACTCCCCAAACTACACCGGTTGCTATTTGCTTAAAGCTACTCCGCAATAAGACTTGTGCTCAAAGCTACTCTGCTAAGAGGCTTCCCGAACTCTTTCGAGTTGCTATTTCTCAAGGCTACTCCGCCAAGATACTTCCCCAACTCTTTCGAGTTGCTAGTTGCTCAAGATAACTCTATCTTAAGACTTGTTTTACTCGTTTATTACAAGACTAGTGTTTCTCAATACGTTTTTTTTTGGGAAAAGGTAAGTATATTGAAAGCCCAAAGATTACAAAGTTTAGAATAACATTACATTTGGCAAAGTAAAAACATCATTAGAGAAATCATCTAATTTGACGAAACCATACACTTTCTCTTGACGACATCTTGCTCACATTCAACTTGAATAATGTGATTTTGATATCCTCCAACACATGATGTACTGCTTAAATCTCACCTCATTTCTGACTATCCAAATCCTATAGATGAGGGCTATATGACACGCCCCAATGTACTTCCTCTGAAGTTTTGTTCTTCCTCTTCCAGTAGCAAGCCAGTTAACCAAGTCATGAAGGTTGAAACAAACACCAAGCTTCTCCTGCAACAGATAACAACATTTCTTACTGAAAATACACTCATAAAGCAGGTGCTGCAAAGTCTCAGTAGCATTGCCACAAATCTCAGAAGCATTATCATCCACTAGAACACCCATTCTGATCAATCTGTCCTTTGTTAACAGCCTATTCTGAACAGCAGCCCAGAAGATGAAGCTAGTCTTGGGAATGTTCAGGGGATTCCAACACACATATCTCCTAGTAACCTTTTCCTTTCCAGGCCTCGGCCATGAGAACCCATCAGTAACAGAATATGGATTGGCAGAGCCCAACCAAAGATCATCAACATAAGCTGGCTTAAATTGTAACATTACATGACAGATTTTCCTCCATGACCAACTAGTGTCAGGAGGAACATTATAATATTTCCAATACTGACCCTTTAAGTAGACATTACTGACCCATTTGACCCATAAATGGTCCTGTTTTTATGCAATCCACCACACATACTTGCCTAAGAGCTCTTTATTCCACTACTTAGCCTCTTTAATCCCAAGTCCTCCTTCATCCTTTGGAAAACAAGAGTTTTCCCAACTGACATTTGGGGCCTTTGTATACTCTTAATATGTTCACAAAATGAACAGTGGAGAAAACGATTAAGTACTTACCTGAGATCATTGAACACAATACAGGCTTTGATGCAACTAACTACCTCTAGATAAAAAACATAAGAAAATTTGTTTTGCAAATATTCAAGATAGAAAAGTTAAACGGTTTTTTGCAAAAACAATTTACTCGATTAAAACTCAAAGTCTTTTTGTTTAAATGTTTGTTGTTGCACACTTGTTCAAATGAAATTAGCATGGTATTTATAATGTAATTTATAAACTCAAAGGCAGAGCTATATTTTGATGAGGTGGTGAGGTTACATTGAGTTCCAAGGACTATTGTATCTGACAGAGACACAAAGTTTATGAGCCATTTCTGGAGAACATTGTGGAAGCTGCTTAATACAAGGTTATTGTTCAGTACCTCCCATCATCCTCAAACAGATGGGCAAACTGAGGTGACCAAAAAGACCTTGGGAAGGATCTTGAGGTGTATAGTCAGCAAATCTCTCAAGGATTGGGACTTAAAGCTGGCTCAAGCAGAGTTCTCTTTCAATAGAGCTCCATCAGCAGCCACAGGCCACTCCCCCTTTGAAGTGGTCTATGGTACTAACCCCTTAATGCCTTTTAATTTGTCTAATGTGTGCAGGTCAGAGATCCACTATTGTGACAACCCTCGCGAATGCGGAAATAATAAACAAACAAGCATGTGAATTATATTGCGGAAATAGGTAGTTTTTAAAAACCTTTATACATGCAAGTTAAATAAAGCGAGGAGTGTCAAAATATTACAACTAAATGCGGAAAATACAACAAAGAGACGGGGTCTCTTTAAATGTTAGCAAAGAACAAGTGTTTAGCAAAACTAGCTAATATCGTCTAGAGGTGAAAACTTCCAGGGACAACGCCCGCTAGCTCACACCCGAACCCCAAAACATCATATCCAAAAAGGCATCCAAGCAAGCAACCTGTTCATTCATGAAAAACATGAACGCCACAGTCAGTGGGGAGTAACTCCGGGTTCTCCCAGCCATATCACCTTTAACGTACATATAAGGAAATACAAAAGTAGAGCATGCATATATAAATATACATGTGAGTTGCGATAAGAATAAATAGGCAATCCGAGATATAATGATAAGAACATAAGAGGCACAAATCCGATTCCATCATGATATTCAAATGACTCGGGGAAAGACCCTCTTAGGCAACCGAATACGCTCACTAGGGCTTGCATCTCACCGTTAGCGGTATAAGATTGATAAGATTGAGACTCGACAGACAAACCAGTCAAGTCATGCGATGATTACACAAATCCAACATATTATCATCCATTCACGAACCAAGACAATGACGGTGTCCAATCATGCACTGACCATGAACAATATCATGAAATCACGCATTCAAGAACGACACAAGACGACAACTCTCACGGTAAATGAAACGCACTAGCATCGTGTACATGGCAAGTATGATTAAAGGCATCCACGGGATCACATTTCCCTGAACTCATACGCGATGCTTACATTTCGCCTATGTAGACACATTTCCTCCTTGTAGGAACGATAAGGCTCCTAATCTAAACCTGGCCAGATTCTCGGAATCACATTTTCCGATTCGATATGCGATCACATTTCGCACCCAAGACTCGGTCTTACAAAGAAAACGCCGAGTACCCACATTCTCGGTAGATCAATTCACGAAAGAGGCGGAAAACGAGCTCAAGCCTCATAACATGCGGTACGCTACATGCAAATAACACCACCTCGCAAGTACACAACATTGACGGCCGGGTCGATCAACGCATAGCGTTCAACTCCCAACAACGTCGTCGTATGCCCACTACACATGCATTTAAGCAGTAGGATACCTCTCCGTTCCGACCTTCCAGCCTTACGAACGGGAAGGTAGCCAAGGGAATGAGAATACAAAGCACAAGACAAAATAGTGCTCAAACCGACTCATTTGTAAAAACCGACTCAAAGTGGGAACATATCAAAAACCGTCACAAAACATGTGATACATGCGAAAGAGATATCATATATCCAAAACATGAATATTATAAGACATTACGTAAAATTATACGGTAAACGGATCATGCGAACTATTATAAATTACGAGTTTTATAAGTTAAAGAAAAACAACACAGCCGTGTTCCAGGCCGGGCAGGGGACCGGTGGCCGGTGGGCCGGCTCAGAACACAAGGCAAAACCCAAAAAACAGAGAAAAGAGGTCTGGGCCGGTCAGTGGACCGGCGGCCGGTCGACCGGCACAGAGCATTACACCAAAATCAAAACTTCCCTTACTGATGTGTTCCAGGCCGGTGGATGGACCGGTGGCCGGTGGGCCGGCCTGGAGCACCTCTTCATGCAAAATCCAAGTTTCCAAATGAGTTACTGATGTGTTCCCAGCCGGTGGTCAGACCGGCGGCCGGTCGACCGGCTGGGAGCACCTCTTCACCCGTGAGCTTTGCTCACTTAACCAAATCAATCCAATTCTCATAGATACTTCAAATAATCATCAACAATCATTATACATCATCAATATTCATCATATAACATCATTCATTAATCATAGCATGAATCCTAATCTTCCTAATCGTATTCTAAATACGATTTCTAGCATATAAACATGTAAAACACGTAAATGATACCGAGTAACCCTTCACCGTTACCTTTAAGCGTCTCTACTAATCGTCAAGATCCTCTTCTATAAGGAAATAGTCTTTGTCGGGATCTTGGAGGTCACCACCTACAAATAGATCGTAAAAAGATGAATAAAGTTCATCTTGAGAAAGACGGAAAGCTTGAAAAGCGAGAAAGACGATACTTTTAATATCAATACGGATAGAGGAAGGTTAGGGAAGAAGAATAAGACGAACTTACGCAAATTCTATCAAGTAACGAAGAAGTTACGATGATTCAAAGATCGAAAAATGGATGGAAACAAGGGTTTGGGATTTCTTATAAAGGAAGAAATGTGTTTGTTTGATTTTTTGTTTGTGTAGGAAAAATAGGTTAAGGAGTATGAGTATAAGTAAGGAAAAAGTCAACTAAAAGTCAAAGACGGTTTCCAAAGTCAAGAAAGTCAAACTCGACTCAAAAGTCAAGAAAAGTCAAACTCGTTTTAAGACGGGATTTTCATGGAATCTCGCAGAAATTCCAAATACGAACTCGGAAATTCTAAATTCGACTCGAAACTTCAAATTATATATTAAAACTTAAATTTGCTGAAAAGATTTCGTAAAATATTTCTACTAGAAAAATAGGGTACATTTCCGGGTGTTACATTTAAGACACCTATCGGTGCTTCACCGTATCAATTAGTGTATGGAAAGTTCTGTCATTTACGTGTTGAGCTAGAACATAAAGCCTGGTGAGCAGTCCGCAAACTTAATTATGATGCTAACTTGTGTGGTGAGAAACGTTTGTTGCAGCTAGATGCACTAGAGGAATTCCGTTTGAATGCCTATGATAGCTCGCGTATTTACAAAGAAAAGACCAAACGTTGGCACGACAAGAGAATCATACCTCGTGAGTTCCAAGTCGGGCAGAAGGTGTTGCTATTCAATGCCCGACTGCCTTTATTCCCTGGTAAGCTGAAATCCAGGTGGAGCGGTCCGTACACAGTAACTGCTGTTACTCAGTTTGGATCCGTTGAGATAGAAGACTCCGAGGGTAACCGGTTTAAGGTTAATGGGCATCATATGAAACATTACTATGGAGCTGACAGTGTCGTGGGTCGCGTCGAAGTGCTCTTCTTCGACGGAGACGAGGAGCTTGATGAATGAAGCTCAAGGGTCGTGCGGGACCTTATAAACCTGCGCTTATCGGGAGGCAACCCGATCTATCGTTTTGTTGTACCGTATTCAAAACTTTTTAGTAGTTTATTTCTGTTTTACTGTTCAAACAATTCCAATTGCGTAGTCTCTTGCTTCTCGCAGTTTTAGTGTCACTTACTCTGAATTTTTTGCTCGATCGAGTAGCCTTTCCGGTCGATCGAACACTAAACCCCTCGATCGAGCACTCTGGTTGCTCGATCGAGTACTTCTGCGAAGAAACCTATCGATCGAGCTGTTTTCCACTAAACCTCTCGTTTCCACTCGATCGAACACTAAACCTCTCGTTTCCACTCGATCGAGTAGTGTTCTACTCGATCGAGTCCCTGGAGCACCTCCTTTCGGTTCGGTTTGGGGAAGTCGGTTATACGCGCGTTCCAGTAAGTTTCCGACTCTCTCTAGTGTGCAATTCTTGTACTTTACTTTGTACAATGGGGACATTGTACGGTTTGGTTTGGGGAGGTTTTGCATCCATATCGTGTCTGCATTTCGCTTTTACTGCATTTTCGTATGCATTGTTAAGCACCCATAAAATTCCAAAAATTTCAAAAATTTTCATGTTTTTTTTTTGCATTTTAGTCGAGTCGGAACAATTCTCTCCTACCCTTCATCTAGTCTCGACTTAAGCCTTGCACAGCTAATATCTCTTGCATAGTCATTTGCTTGTTAATCGATGATGAACGAATAGACTTGACCTGACATGTTGGAAACCTACTTACATACTGAGGATTAGAGCTCTTAAACTGGTGACATCTATGACCAGTTCATATAGGATTGTGAGTAGTTACTCCCTCGTGTCATCGCATTGCATGTATATGAAATTTAATTCTTATTGCATGCACGTACGGGTTCGTGGTCGGTATCACATGTTTGGAGAATGCTTGCAATTTCCCTTTTCTCATTACCCATTTAACTCCACATTCAGCCAAAACTGCCAGTTGACCCACAATCTACATCCTAAATTTAGCCTACCTTGCGTCGAGCTAGTCTAGTGTTGGTTGTTGACGTATTTACTTTATTTTATCAGTTTGGTTTGCATCCTTGCCACGGAGTTGGTATCTGAAGAATTTGGGAATCGAAGTTGAAATTGTTTCCGTGGAAATGTTAGCTGAATATTTTGAAATGCAAGGAAAAAAAAATAATAAAGAAAAAGAAAAAGAAAACGGTCTCTATTCCCATGCTTTATTCATATCATATGAGGATTCAGCAAGAGCTCAATAAGCTAACTAGTTTCGTTTCCGATCCATCCTTTTGGTTCTAGTGAGTTGTCGGCCGAATCATGGCCGTGTACTTCATTATGAGATAAGAAGACGGATTTTGTTATTTGATTAAGATCAGGTAGCTAGCTTGACGCTTTACCTCCTCTATTCCATTATTGTTTTGCCCCTTCTTACCCATAACCTCACTTATCCAAGTGTTGCGAGTATTCGGCGTATGATAGTCCTTGAATGGTGGTTGTGCGTGTGTACGGTAACTGAATCTTTTATCATGTTAGTTGGCATTGCATGAACGCGACGGTTGTAGTTAGGTGAGTGACTATTTTCTCCTTCTCTCTCTTGCCCATAACATGCTTACCCTTTGCTTTGCTGAGAGAAGAGTGACCCATGAGAGTCTGACATTGATGGTCTAGCAAGGTCGATGGTTCAGTTCGTTTGCATTTGATATCATTGCTGAGTTTGACTGTTGCATTAAATTGGTTCAAGCGGGCGATTTGCAGTAGTCCGGAGTCCATTTGTTCCATTTATTTGTTCGCACCCTTTTTGCTTGAGGACAAGCAAAGGTTTGGTTTGGGGAAGTTTGATGCGTGCATTTTATATAGACCTTTTAGGCCATATTTGCACACATTTCCATGCTTATTTAGTAGTGTTTTACTACAAATGTCCCCCGAATAGTCTACTTTGGTTTGTTTTGTAATATTTGCAAATATGGACCAGAATGACGGAAAACTAGCTATTTTATAGCTCCTCAAGCATGCATAAGTGAGTCGGAAAGGAATCTTGGTGTCTCGGAATGCATGAAGTCGTGTTAAAGGAATGGAAGAACGAAATCCATGAGCAAAACACTCGTTCGAGGTGTAAAAGCCTTCGATCGACTATTTTATTACTTAGAAGACCTCGATCGAGCATTGTTCTGCTCGATCGAGCTGCTGGCCTTGGAAGTTTTACTCGATCGACCACTATGGTCAGTCGATCGAGTGTTCCTGTCTAAAACTTTCCTTGATCGAGTACTTTTGACAGCAAATTCTGCTCGATCGAGAAGTTACATGCTGATGGGCTTCGCGAGATAGTGTGTTAAGCAAAGGGACGCCTTGTAATTTTTTATTTTCATTTTTACTTAAGGGTGAAAAAACAAGAATAATGAAAAAAACTTCTTACCCTAGACTTTATCTTTTTGACTTTTAATTCTTGATCGGAATTTGAGGACTTCTTCCGACTTTCTTCTTCTTTTAATTTCGGGTATTATTGTTCTTGAATTCAATTAGCTATTTCTCTATGTCTTTTTGTTTCTTATTTATTATTTTTTGTTGTTCTTCTTTCAGTTATGCGTAGCTAATTCCTTTGCTAGGATTTAGGGGAACCTTGGCTTAGGTTGTGACAACCCTCGAGAATGCGGAAATAAAACATACAAGCATGTGATTAAATTAGCGGAAATACGGTATTTTAAAACCTTTATACATGCACGGTAAATACGAGGAGTGTCAAATATTACAAACCAAAGTATGGAATACCACAAAGAGACGAAGTCTCTCAAAATGTTATAAATGTCAAAGTGCTTAGCAAACTAGCTAAAATATCGTCTAGAGGTGAAACTTCCAGGGACAACGCGTGCTAGCTCACACCCGAACCCAAAATACCAAGCAAAAAGCCATCCATGGAAGCAACATGTTCATCCATGAAAAACATGAACGCTACAGTCAGTGGGGAGTAACTCCGGGTTCTCCCAGCCATATCACATTAAACGTACATAGAAGGAAATACAAAAGTAGGAGCATGCATATATAGATATACATGTGAAATACAATAAGGATAGATAGGCAATTCAATATATATTGATAAGAGCATATGAAGTACAAATCCGAATCCATCATGTTATACAAAGACTCGGGGAAGACACTCTTAGGCAACCGAATACGCTCACTAGGGCTTGCATCTCACCGTTAGCGGTATAAGTTTGATAAGATTGAGACTCGACAAACAAACCATGCCAAGTCATGGTATGATCATGAATAATCAATCATGGAATCACTCATCCAAACACAACGACACAATGACGACATCTCTCACGGTAAATGAAACGCACTAGCACCGTGTACATGGCAAGTATGATTAAAAAGCATCCACGAGATAAACATTTCCCTTAACGCATACACGATCACATTTCGTATATGTGGACTAATTTCCTCCGGTAGGACGACGATAATAAATATCCGGTCCTAGTATAAATCTGGCCAGAAACCCGAAATCACATTTTCCGGTTCGACATGCGATAAACGTTTCGCATCCAAGACTCGGTCAATCATAGACGCCGAGTAACCCAAATTCGGTCGATAATTCACGAAAGAGGCAGAAAAGAGCACATGCCTCATAACATGCGGTACGCTACATGCAAATAACACCACCTCGCAAGTACACAACATTTGACGGCCGGGTCGATCAACGCAAAGCGTTCGCCTCCCAACAACGTCGTCGTATGCCCACTAACACATGCAATTAAGCAGTAGGATACATCCCCGTTCCGACATTCCAGCCTTACGAACGTGGAGGTAGCTAAGGGAATGAGAGCACAAAGCACATAACAAAATAGTGCTCAAACCGTAACATTTTTAAAAACCGACTCAAAGTGGGACATAGCAAAAACCGTCACAAAACATGTGATACAAGCGAATGAAATATCATATATTCGAAACAATAATATAATAAGTCATTACGTAAATTTATACGATAAATGAACGATCGGAATTATTATAAATGAAAACGTAAACAAGAGTTTCAAACAAAGTCCACCAGGTGCCAGCCGATCAGGTGGACCGGCTGCCGGCCACCCGGCTAAGGCCATATGTCATGTGAAAAATCAAATGAAATGTCAGTGTGTCCCAGCCGGTCAGGTGGACCGGCTGCCGGCTACCTGGCTGGGACCAAGGGTATTATGAAAAACAAAGTCAAAATGAGGGGTGTCTCTGCCGGTCGGCTGACCGGCTGAGATCAACTTCATGCATAAAATCATACGTAACAACCAAAATATACAGCCACTGCCCCAGCCGGTGGGCTGACCGGCTGCCGGTCGGCCGGCTGGGGTCCAAAGTGCACGAAATCAACAACATTCATCCATGTTCAACATTCAATCATCATCAACTATTATCATAATTCATCCATTCTCATATCATTTCTCAACTAACAACATCCATCAATAATAACACAAGTCCTAAGCATATCAACCATAATCTAAATACGATTACCAGCCTAAAAAACACATAAAACACGTAAATGATATCGAGTAACCCTTCACCGTTACCTTATTGCGTCTTCACTCCGCGTCAAGGTCCTCTTCGATTAAGAAATAGTATTTGTCGGGATCTTGAAGGTCACCACCTACAAATAGTTAATAAAAGATGAACATTCTTCACCTTGAGAAAGACGGAAAATTTGAAAAGCGAGAAAGACGGTAATTTTATTATCAATTCAGATAGAGGAATATAAGAGGGGAAGAATAAGACGAACTTACGTGAATTTGAGCGAGAATTGAGAGAGTTATGACGATTATAAGACGGATCAAAAATGGAGACAAGGTATTGGTTGATTTCTTAGTGAGGAAGTAAGAGTTGAGTTGTGTGAGGAAGTTAGGGTTAGAGGGGAGTATATGTAGAGTTAGTGAAAAAGTCAAGAAAAAGTCAAAGACATCTCAAGACGGAATTCACTTGAAATCTCGCGTAATATCCAAATACGGACTCGGAAATTCTAAATTCGACACGGGAAATTTAATTCTAAACTAAAACTAAATTTCGCTGAAAAGTATCCGTAAAATATTTTTACTATTAAAAAAATAGGGTACATTTTCGGGTGTTACATAGGTAAGATGAATTGATTAGTAATCTATAAATTAGGTTTGGATGCAATCATCACATTTAATAGCTTTTAATTGTTTGAGTCGACGCAATCAATTGACTGACTTGATACCCCCTTGACCTAGATCGAGAGATTGGAAAAGGACATATCAGTGATGAACTTTGGGATTATGCTAATGAGGGCGAGAGCTAAGTTAGTATATCTTAGGGCGAATAGCGGACCGAAAGGACCTTTTCACTACCCACAAACCTGTTTAGATTTTACTTTGATTTTAATCCTGACCCTAGATGCCATGGGGAACCGATGATCCTAGTTCTTCTCCTTTCTGTTATTTCACTCTTATTTCTCTTCCTCTTTTCTCCTGTAGTGTTGGAAAATTAATTAAACAAAACCCCCAATTCCGATACTTTGACAGACTTAGCAAGTTATAGGATTCCCTCTCTCTGTGGATTCGACACCCGACTGCCTCTACTGCATTTTGTTGAGACCGTTAGGTTTTATCTTTGATAGGGTTGCGAGAGCCGTAACAATACCCGAACCGGACTTACCAAGTTGGAATTGCCATAGGTATAAATGATACTTGCATCCAGTAACTGTTGGAGTAAATGTCCTCAACAATAGTGCGATCATATAATTAAATCTCGATAATAAGAATACAAATGGATGATGAATATTATAGTCAACTGGTCAACATGAATCGGTAAGGATTGGCTCAATTAAGTTTGACGTTATTGTCGTATGACGGTGGTGATCAGTTGATCCCTTGAGGTCACACCTAAAGGACACTCCCCCAATCATGTACATTAATTAACTGTATAGCGATACAGATTAATTAATCCCTTAATTTGAACAGATTTAAAGTGGGAATTATATCTTATTGTAATATGATTAAATAAGATTCATTTTAGTAATTTAATTGTTATATTACAAAGAATGCATTATGTTTATGAAACATTTGAGATAAGTGAAATTGGTCTATTATAATTACAAACTGTTGTAGATTATAATAACCAAATATGAGATGACCCATTTTATTTACATGTAATTATAAAATGTGACTTAAAATATTAAGTCTAATTTATTTGTTATGAAATTGCATTTAAATTAGTGAAATGTACATTTATAAGCTTAATTACATGTTACATGTCAGATGTCACATATGTGACAAATGACAAATTACAAAAATAAAACGGACACCCATTTTATGTTGTAAAACCGGTTGGGAGGGCATAAGGGTAGGGATTTAGGTCATGATTTATTGTTCTAATTAAGAATTAAAACAACATGATTACCACCTTTAGTCTAGACTCTACCCTAGTGCATTGTAATGACAAAAGCATGCTCACCCTCCCCCATGTGTATGTGTGGCCGGTTGGTGGTGTCAATAAGAGGAGTTTTTTCTCCTCTTTAGACACTACTTGATTTTGATTATATTTTGATATACATCTCTCTAAAAGATTCTCACAAAAACAACTTGAGAAGTTGAAAATAAATTTAAGTTCTTATATTAATATAAGATTACTAAAAGTAGTAATAGTGATATTAATCTTCTTAAAGGGCTACTACTAATATCATACTAGTGTACTATTTTATAGTGTTTAGGGGTTGTCTTGGGTGCATCTAATAGGAGTGTTCTTACACTAAGAACTTGGAAATTCATCCCTAACATTGTAAGCTGAAGAACAAAATAGGAAGGAGTCCTATTTTGTGCCCAAATTTGTTATAAGATCAATGTAAGGAAAAATTTCTTCTTATCTTTGTATTTTTAGTTATGCATGCATAAGATCTAAATAGTTTATGAGTAAACTAATTGTAAAATGATATTAGAAATGTCTAATATCGAGTTTAAGAAACTTACAAGCGGTATCAAGGGCTTTGGTTGTTGCATGCATAATCGATTTTTAGTTTTTTCGAGTTATTGTAACTTAAAGAAAACTAGTAATTTGTGTTTTATAAGATAAAATCACAAAGTTATTTTCATGTCAATATATTCTGGTCCTAATATGATTTTAGGTCATTTTGATGATTTATGGAAATTTATATTGCTCAAATATGATTTTTAGTGTTTTTATTACATTTTAATTAGCAAAATGATATTTAAAATGCTACAAATATTTAGACTTATCTTCTGACCTTGACATATATACACAATATCAAACATGCATTTTACTTACTGTATCTAAAACTTCGTGTGAAGTGGGACTTATTTCATATGAATTATGATTTTTATGTGATAAAATGGAATAAATAAAGGTTAAATGGTTAAAAAAACTTATGCTTTGAATCTGACCATGAAATTTTAGTATGTCGTCACATGCATATTTTCCTATTAGACTATAAAATTTGTGACTCATATAATTTGTCTAGCATGATTTATGAATTTTTAATGTAAAAATGGCATAAATGGTGACTTATTTTGAAAATAAAGCTAAAATAAATTTCATGTCAAGAGAAATTTGTTCCTGGTTGCTTAAGTGTCCCACATTTCAGATCTTAAGTTGAAAATTTAATATGATTAATTTTCGCATGCTTTATGTATTTTATTTGATAAAACCGATAAAGTGCAACCACTTTTTCTCAAAATTGATTCAAAAATTTTAACCTTGATTTTTGACATTATGAGTGTCATGGAAATGTTCCAAAATGTACAAAAATTTAAAATTTGAAATTTGAAATTATTGTAATTGAATTTGGATTTATTTGATTAAATTATGATTTTAAAGTCTTATTATGAGCAATTAAATAACAACAAGTTGAATTATTGTCAAAAATTGAGTGATGACTAATTTTTGAGTCCTAAATCAGTTGGAATAATTAACTTGGACTTAAATAGGATTTATGTATTGTTTTGTGATTTTAAGAAGTTATTATCACGCATTTCCGTAAAACCGGGTTATATACGATATAAACCGTAATATAGGGCGATTTGGCATTTAACATGAGCATGTTTTATACATATTTTCAATTTTTTTAATTTCATATTTTCAATTTATGAATGTCATATTTTGGTTTGTGTAATTTGGAATTATGTAATTCTATCTTAGTATGGCCTTAGTTTTAATCGATATTGCCCGAAATGTAAGGGAATATTGATTCGGTTGTAATTATTGTGATCTCGTATCACTTTTGTGGTATTATTTTATTTTATAAATGTATAATAGGAAATTATTGTAATTTTATTATATATTTAGTAATTTATGTAATACCGGTGTTTCCCAAAGACGGTACCATTCGGAAAGAAGTTCCGAGAGAGAGACGGTGACCTTGGGAGGCGTGCTTAGGAAGTTCAAGGGACCAAAGGAGTTGGTTTCCGAATTTGTAATAGATTATATGATTTTCTATTCTAAGAAAGGCCATACTAGGATGTAGAGTCTATTGATCGAATACGAAAGAGAGGGGGGGGGGGTGAATTGAGTATTAAAAACTAGCCCCACTTTTTCGATTTATATGATCTGTAATTAATTATTTGATCTTATGAATTTAAATCAACTAATTAATTAATCAAAGTAAGCGCAAGTAACGAAATAACGAAAAGTAAAGAGAGTAGAGAGAGGCACACGGATTTTTGAAGTGGTTCAGTTTCACACGTTGAAACCTACGTCCACTATTCTCGATTAATAATTCTTAGTACCTTTCTTCGGATTACAAAAATTATCAACTCACTCGTATAATCAACTATGATTATAACTCAAGGTGAGTATCGCTAAATACTCTATACTATCTTACGTTAATAAGAAAGTACAATATAACTCACACAGATTCCCGTTAAAGAATTGTAAGCTTATAATGATGTACTATTATCCAATAACGTATTTCACTCAAGCGATTGATAATATTTGATGCACAACTCTTTTGAAAAATAAACTCTAAAAATAATAAATATTTTGCTCAAAGGTTTGCTTTAAAACGGTTTTGGAAAATCAACACAAGTAGTAGATGTGCCGTGTAGTTGTTGTGTGTATTTCGTGTATTTCGCAATTAAGATATGTAGGAGTATTTATAGTAATAGAAGTATAGTAGATCTAAAACCCTAGCTTAATATTTAAGAAAGATATTTATCTTTAATATCATAAAATAATATTTGCTTATCTTTTAGAAATATCTTTATCTCAAAATATTATTTGGTTTATCTAATAGAAATATATTTATCTTTAATATCTCAAAATATTGTTGTAAAGATATAGTAGAATCCTAGATTAGGTAAATAAGGGAAACAGCCTAGATAGGCCGAAATACCCTAGCTCACGAAACCTTAGGAGGCACGCAACCCTAGGTGGCTCAAACCCTAGGTGGGCTTATTAGGTTAACAACAAATTGAGATAGAATATATTAGAAACCCTAGGTAGCATGACAACCCATAAGTTGTATTACTAACCAATAGAATCTCATAAATATACTCTCTAATAAAACTTTTGATAAATATAAAAATACTCTTTCACTTTTGAAAACATTTAAAAACATTTTATTTCCAAAATCATGCATCAACATTTATCATCCAAAGTTATAGGCTAAAGCTATAACTTTGAACATAAAATCTCTCGAATGGAATAGTTACCGAATGACGACTTATACTATCTAATCTTCACAAAGATCTTCAGTATATGGATCATCTCTTCATCTTGATCACAAAGACCCTCCATCTTGAGTCTTGTGTTATTTGAGGTAGATATTGCTTGAAGCGATTTTCTTTAAAGTTATGACTGGGTAGCTATAACTTCCATGTAAACTTAGAAAGTTATTCCTGAAGTTGTTATAACTTTGTCTCACAGTCTTTGTCAAAGTTATGCCTGAAGTTCTCATAAGTTTTATCTTTCTTCTCATAATTGTTGCTAGCTATAATAAGACTAAAGCACACAATTACACGCATATGATATATTGAGTAAAGCACATTATTACGTAAACACATGTCATTATCAAAACTATAAAATTGGTCCAACAAATTCCCCATTTTTGATGATGACAAGTCTCTTATGATTTCCTCTTAACATTGTGACTAAATATGGTTCCCCCTCAACAAAGCACTCCAAAGTTATAGCAACTTTGATCTCAAGAACACAACAACTTAGCCAAAGTTATAACTTGAAAGACTTTAAGAGATAACGAGTCTTGACAAGGAGCAAGCTTAAGCAAGGACTCAAATCATACCATTTCTTCCCCCTCTTGGCATCATTGAAAAGACAAGAACAAGGATATAAAATGACTAGAATAACATACGTCAAGGCAAGAAATAGATATGCAAAATACGCAATATTAAACGATATATAACAAGCAAAATCAAATGTCAAATGTTAATTATAAACTACAAACCACAAGATGATTGTTAATTGCCAAGTGGGCCGAATAGGATAGTGTTTAACAAGCCAAAATGGGCCGCATGGTAAAGTAGTTTGAGAAATAAACAAGCTAAGGCAAGAAGATCAAGGCATTTTGGGTTGTCGGATGATGTTGGGATTAATGTAATCGGGTCGGGTGCGGTACTCGAGAGTGGAAAGACGATCAAGGCATGTAGACACATGAGTAGCTTGGGCGGTGAGGCAAACATTGAAGTTTCAAACCTTCAAAGAAAGAGCCTCCGTCGCATCAAATATAGTGTGCATCCCCTCACGCATTTCCGAACCACTTTTCACCAATGCACCTCTTTGGCTCACAAAGAATTGCAACCGATCCCTTTGCCTATTCATCTCTTGTCGAATATCGACAACATTCCTCTCTAATTTTTCTAGGCAATCATCAACACCCGTCATCCAAGACCTCAACTCACTACTCACCCCCGACCCACCATGGTCACGGGAGGAGCTAGTGGACCCCAATGCCACGGTTTTGACAATTTTTGTCAACAACCGCATCAATCTTACTATCTTGCGCATCAAGGCGCTCCATCACTCTTCCCATGAACACATCCAACTTAGATTCGATCCCCGAAAAGTCAGCCACAACCGGCTTCAACCCGACCGTACCCCCCTTTGTCATAAACATCAACTCCGGACCACAAGCTTCCAATTTCATGAACTTTAAAAACGTGTCACACATATCATCCTTTACGGTAACATCATAACTATCCACATCAACAACTCCTTTTGACTCAAGTATCCGTGACACCCACATTCCGTAAGGTAAGTCAAGGGTCGAATAAACTTTGTCCTCGGTTACCGAAAAAGCAGTTTGTGAAATACGATAAAATACAAGAAAAGGAAGATTAACCCGATTACCCTCCAACCAATTTTTTATAACCAACATCTCATAACAAGCAATTTTATCCCGTCCTCCCCGACACGGAATAACCGTGTTCCATAAAAAATTCAGAATAAACTTCAACTTTGGGGACACATTCCCTGCCAAAACACAACTAGATAACGTAGCCCCAACATCAAAATACCTCTTGACCTCCAACTTAGCCGAGTCCGACAGTTCGTCCCATGACGTACTCGGGTTAATTTGGATTCCATCATCAGGAACCAAAAAACAGAGTACAAAAATCAGTAATGGAGACCAAAACTGATCGGCCATTAACAACGGCATTCAACACTCCAGAAGTAAAAGAAACAGAAGCGAAAAACTTAATTACCTCAATCGGATAAACTGGACCCGAAAATCGTGACACGGTTTCCCATTCTGGAAAATTTAGAAAGTAATTAAAAAATCCCAAAGCCTCATATTTTTCACACTATGCTTTCGGATAGTTACGACCTCCATGTATACAGTACTTAGCAACCCGATTGACTAGCTTTCGTTCATCTTTCGTTAAACGAAGCTTGTCAAGCCCGGAAGCCGTCTCTTGAGGCGAAAAATCTCGGACCGTGATCCGTGTGGTCACCTCGGGAACCGTATCAACGGTTTCTGTTGTTGCTTCGTCTTGAACTCTAGCCTTTCCCTTATTTAACCTTCTTCTTTTAGTGCCCTCAAGGACCAAACCCGACTCGGTTTGGTTCATGGTAGGTGTTTTTTGTTTTGGATTAGGAGAAGGATTAGTGGGAATGCTAGGTTTTGGAGTTTTGGAGTTTGTGTTTTTGGTAATTTTTGATCTTGTGGAAGCCATTGATAATGCTTGAAGGTGTTGGGTAATTTTTTTTTTTTGTTTGTTGTGTGTGTGCCGTGAGGAATGAGAGAAAGGAGATAAAATTGGTGAAAGTTTTGATGGTGATGTGTATTGATAGTGACAGGAGAAGGTAATTATGAAAAGTAGTATTGGGTATTGTGTATTTGTACTTGACACATTGGTGTGCCGGCTCTTTAGAGTCCAATTTCCTTTTTTTTTTTTTTTGAATTTGGGTAGGAAAAGGAATATTAGGTAATTAATTTTGAGATATGGTAAGGATAGAATTAGGTAAAAAAAAATATGGTAAGGTATTTTTGTTGAGAATTTTCGGCCAACTATATTACTTGGGTAGAATTTTGGTTCAATTAGGAAAGTGAATAAGATAGGTTTTTGGCAAATATGTGGTTCATAATTCAATTTTCATAAAACACTTAATATGCAAGATACTCACGTAAAATATATTATATTAAACACAAATATACTAGCAATGAAATATGCGGACACAGTCATACAATCTCGTCTTATTCTAACCAGTCACGCAGGTTCACAAAATAAATATGACGAATTTAATTGCTACCGATTAAACCAATTTTCAACCGCAAAATCTCAAAACGTCTTCTCGCTAACGCCTTTGTTAAAATGTCAGCCCATTGATTTTCAGTACTACAAAATTAGAGTTTAATGTTGCCCTTTTCTACATGGTCACGTAAGAAATGATGTCTAATGTCTATTCGCTTAGTACGAGAATGCTGAGCTGGATTCTTAGAAATAATAATAGCACTCGTATTATCACAAAATACAGGCATACAACCAACATTAACACCATAATCACATAGTTGTTGCTTTAACCAAAGTAGTTCAGAACATACCAGTCCTGCAGCGATATATTCGGCTTCTGCAGTAGATAGTGCATCCGAATTTTGCTTCTTTGAGCCCCAAGTAATTATGCATGGTCCAACAAACGTAGCAAATCCAGAGGTACTTTTTCTATCTAAAGAACATCCTGCATAATCTGCATCTGAATATCCTACTAGATCGAAATTACACTCGAGTGGATACCACAAATATAAATTAGATGTACCAATTAAATATCTCAAGATACGTTTAACTGCAATCATATGTGGCTCTTTAGGACATGATTGAAATCTAGCACAGACACACACGCTGAACATAATGTCAGGTCTACTTGCAGTTAAATATAATAAAGAACCAATCATACCTCGATATGTAGTCTCATCTACAGACTTACCATTTTCATCTAAGGTCAACTTTTTATCAGTTGCCATAGGTGTGTCCATTGGATGAGCGTTCTCCATACCAAATTTTCTGATTAGCTCCTTGACATATTTTTGTTGGTGGATCTTTATTCCTTCTTTAGTTTGTTGAATTTGCAATCCTAAGAAGAATTTCAATTCTCCCATCATGCTCATTTCAAATTCTGAGGTCATTAGATCTGAAAAATACTTGCACAATTTATTGTTAGTAGAACCAAAAATAATATCGTCTACATAAATTTGAGCAACAAGTAAATCAGAACCCTCGGATTTTAGAAATAGGGGTTTGTCGACAGATCCTCTTTTAAAATTGTTTTCCAATAAATATTTTGACAGTCTGTCGTACCAAGCCCTAAGTGCTTGTTTCAAACCGTATAAAGCTTTATCGAGTTTAAAAACATGGTTTTGAAACTTGTTATTCAAAAATCCAGGAGGTTGTTCAACATAAACCTCTTCTTCCAAATAACCGTTAAGAAATGCAGTCTTAACGTCCATTTGAAATAGTTTCATTCCTTTATGAGCTGCGAAGGCGATGAGCAAGCGAATAGCTTCAAGTCTTGGTACTGGTGCGAATGTCTCGTCATAATCAATCCCTTCTTGTTGATTATAACCTTGAACGACCAATCGAGCCTTGTTGCGAACTATAACTCCTGAATCATCCAATTTATTTCTGAATACCCATCGAGTACCAATCACAGTTCGATTAGAGGGTCGTGGCACGAGGTGCCAGACTGTATTACGTTCAAACTTTTGAAGCTCCTCTTGCATTGCTACAATCTAGTGGGATTCTGCAAGTGCTTCTTTGATGTTGGTAGGCTCTATGGTAGACAGAAAGGAATAGAATGAACAAAAGTTATTTAGTGTTCGTCTCGTTTGAACTCCCTTATTCAAACTTCCTAGGATACTATCCATAGGATGAGAACTCTTATATTTCCATTTCTTAGATTTCCTAGGCTCATCATCATCTGATGAACTTTCACTTTCCTCAAATGATTCAGAGTCAAAATTGGTTCCTCCTGAGTTGGACACTGGGGTTATAGCTAATGTTGGTACAACTTCAGTTATAACATCTTGATCTTGGTTGAAAGTTATAGAATCATCAGCTATAACTACGGTTTCCTTTTCCTTGTTTTGAGAAGAGACATTCGTATCATCAACAATTGTCTCAGTTCTCTTTTCAAGGTCATTTGCGGATTTATCAAGTTCATCGTTGATTCCTTCAATAACTTCTTCATTGATTTCTGGTGCGTCATCCCTTGAAAGGCAAAAGTCGGGATCATTCATGTCTTCTTCTTCATTCTGTTCAACTTGCTCAGGCACATTATCTTCATCAAGTACAACAAGAATACTTTCTTTTATGCACAAAGTTCTTTTGTTAAAGACTTTAAAAGCTTTACTATGATTAGAATAACCAACAAACACAGCTGCGTCACTTTGTGGATCAAATTTGCTCAAATTAATTTTTCCATTATTATGGACAAAAAATTTACTCCTGAAGCAACGAAGGTGAGCTATATTGGATTTTCTCCCTCATAAAAGTTCATACGGAGTCTTTTTGAGAATTGGTCTAATCATAGCTCTATTGTGCACATAGTATGCAGTACTAATGGCTTCGCCCCAAAAGTTCTTAGGAAGACCACTATACAAAAGCATAGTGCGTGCCATGTCCTCTAATGTTCTATTCATACGTTCCATGACACCGTTTTGTTGTGGGGTTCGTGGTGCAGAAAAGCTATGTCCTACACCATTCTCCCTACAATATTCTATAAAAGCTTGATTATCATATTCGGTGCCATGATCCGTACGAATAGAAACTAACTTTTTATCATACTTGTTTTGGGCGAGCTTCATTAGTACCACAAACTCATCCAAAGTTTCATCTTTAGTAAATAGAAAAATAGGGCCATACATACCTTGAGTAGTAGTCGACTAGGACGAATACGTACCTTGATCCACCGCGGCTTCTGACTTTCATAGGTCCACACAAATCCATGTGTACCAACTCAAGTGGATGCTCTGTACTTACTACTCGTTTTGGTTTGAATGCAGATCTAACTTGTTTACAACGGGCATATGAGTCACACATTTTCTCTTGTTCGAATTTGATTGAGGGTAAACCCTCAACTAAATCCCACAATTTGAGTTTCTTTAAAATTGTTGGACTAATGTGTGCAAACCTCTTGTGCCACAAGCATGAATCATCCACAGTGACTTTCATGCACGTAAAGGAACTTGTAGTGACTTTGTTTAAATCAATCATATACACGTTCCTCTTACGTAAGCCTTCTAAAATAACAGTACTAGTACCTTCAATTATAATGCGACAAACGTTTGAATGAAAAACGACTTTATTGCCTTTGTCACATAATTGAGAGATACTTAGCAAGTTATGCTTAAGACCATCTACCAGATATACATTATTAATAGCATGTGAAGAAGATATACCAATTTTACCTACACCGATTATATTGCCCTTCTTGTTGTCTCCAAAAGTGACCTTGCCACCGTTGAAGGGCTCTAGTGAAAGAAAAAGATTCTTATTTCCGGTCATGTGTCTCGAACATCCACTGTCGAGATACCATAGACTATTTTCTTTCACTATTATCTGCAAGAGAATCAAATACAGCTTTTAGGTACCCACGCTAAGTTGGGTCCTTTGTGGTTAGTGACTCTGTATATTTGTTCCTTTCTAACCCATACATGTCTAACAATTCTTTTCTTCTTAACATAAGGCTGTCTCGGTTTATTATAGTGTTTGTTATTATTGCGACGCACATTAGGTTTAAATGACTGCTTCTGATTCACATATGGTTTAGATTTTGAAGGTACAGATGTGTAATCCAAAGTTATGTCATAAAACCATCTGAACTCATTATTTCTAACTTCATTACGTTGAGGTTCAGGTTCAGACTCATTAACACTAGACACGTCATGTTCATTAACAAAATCAGTTTGATTTTTGTTGTCGTTCACATATTTAACACAATTATCTTTAACATGACCGTTGAGACCACAATAATTGCAAATCAGATATTTTGAAAGATTGACATACTTCCTTCTTCTGAAATCACGGTCAGAAGGAGTGGATTTGCATTTATCATGGTCTCTACGACTATAACATTCATGACCTAGACCCATCTTCATGTTATTATTAGATTGTTCGGTAAGGAAGTCTAAGACTTTCTGACTTCCTTCCCACTTATCATGAACTTTTCGTGCATGTAGGAGCAATTCCTTCAAAGACTAAATTTCTTTTTCACATGACGAATGGTCTACATTCGAGACATTGGTGGGATTGTTCTTTTTGAAATTTTTACGAAAGTCATTGAAACGTTTGTTCAAGATAAGTTTCTCCTCATTATGTTGACTTTTGGCTTGGGAGAATTCAGCCTTGATATCTTTCAATTGCTGAGAAAGAAAAGAGTTTTATTTCTTGTGGTCAAGGATAACAACTTCCTTTACCTTAGCTTCAGATTGTAAAAGCTCATTGACTTTCTTCAATTCTAAAGTTATAGCTTCATTAGCTATAACTTTGGCTTGAAGATGCTTAATGTTGAGCTTTAACTCTGAGATTATAGCTTCATTAGCTATAACTTTAGACTCAAGAGCTTCTTTCTCAACATTTGTCATGTCTGAAGTTATAGCTGAAGTTGCCATAACTTTAGACTTGAGCTTTTTAGCTTTGGCCTTTAGAAGTTGGTTTTCCTCAGCAATATCAAGAATTTGTTCTTTAAGATCTTTTAATTCAAGACTCTGTTCATGACAATGATCTAAGGCTTCTTCAAAATACTTAATTAAAGACTTCTTAGATAAATTCTTAACTTGCTTTTTAAGTTCAAGATGACTAACCTCTTCATCATCTTCTGAATCTGGTTCTGAATCTGAGTTGCCAACAAGACACATCTCGGATTCGCTTTCATTGTCACTGTCTGAAATTAGGTCAAGACTGACGTTGCTTAGACACAAGTTGGCGACTTCTTCTTCCTCTGACTCGTCGTCCTCTGTGTCAAGATCTCCCCAGCAATAAGCCATCATGACTTGCTTGAATTCCTTCTTGGTTTTGTCTCGTTGATTTTTGTCTTTGATTTTCTTCCATGTAGGGCAATCCTTGATCATGTGATCATTATCCCCACATTTGAAGCAACCACGACTTGAGAGAGACCCTTTTGACTCAATTGGCTTCTTATAAGATTTGTTGGTGTTATAGTTAAACGTTTTCCCTTGTGGTTAATTAAAGAATTTTATCTTAAAACGTCTAGCAAATAACATTGTTTCATCTTCAAGATCTGAATCTTGTCTTTCACTAGATTCGGCTTGTAAAGCCACTTTCTTGCTATTACTATCGTTTGCCTCATCCTCATCAAGAGTAATCTCGTGAGCCATTAGGGTTCAGAGTAGCTCTTGATAAGATAGGTCAGATAGATCTTTACATTCCTCAATTACCGTCACCTTAGGTCTCCATCGTTTAGATAGACTTCTAAGGATCTTCCTGGCAATTTCCTCGGAGTCAAAAGTTTTTCCAAGATTTTTCAATTCATTAATGATACTAGAGAAGCGAGTGGACATGTTGTCAAGCGATTCATTGTGTTCCATAAAGAACAATTCGTATTTTCGCATCAGTAGTGCAATACGTTGCTTTTTGACAACAGTTGTCCCCTCATATGCTAACTCTAGACCATCCCATATTTCCTTGGCAGTAGAACTAGATGAGAAACGATCAAATTCAGTATGAGTCATGCCGTTTTGCAACAGACTAATATCCTTTGAATTTTTCTCAGCTTTCTTATAATCTGCCTCAACATAGTCATCTTCTTTCTTTTTGACGCGAGTGCCATTACCAAATCCAATCATGATCTTATTAGGGCCATTCTTAATGATTAGCCAACACTCCCAATCGTTACCCTTTATGAAATGGGTCATCATATTTTTCCATAAACTGTAGTTCTTCCCATCGAATACGGGACACTTCAGATGTTTGGAATCCATTAAAATAAAATTAAATGCAGCGGAAAATAAATAAAAATAAAAGGATAAATGGATCAGACTGCTTGCTGTAAGGCAATCAAGAGCACGAGGCTCTGATACCAATTGTAGAGTCTATTGATTGAATACGAAAGAGGGGGGGTGAATTGAGTATTAAAAACTAGCCCCACTTTTTCGATTTATATGATATGTAATTAATTATTTGATCTTATGAATTAAAATCAACTAATTAATTAATCAAAGTAAGCGCAAGTAACGAAATAACGAAAAGTAAAGAGAGTAGAGAGAGGCACACGGATTTTTGAAGTGGTTCAGTTTCACACGTTGAAACCTACGTCCACTATTCTCGATTAATAATTCTTAGTACCTTTCTACGGATTACAAAAATTATCAACCCACTCGTATAATCAACACTATGATTATAACTCAAGGTGAGTATCGCTAAATACTCTATACTATCTTACGTTAATAAGAAAGTACAATATAACTCACACAGATTCCCGTTAAAGAATTGTAAGCTTATAATGATGTACTATTATCCAATAACGTATTTCACTCAAGCGATTGATAATAATTGATGCACAACTCTTTTGAAAAACAAACTCTAAACATAATAAATATTTTGCTCAAAGGTTTGCTTTAAAACGATTTTGGAAAATCAACACAAGTAGTAGATGTGCCGTGTAGTTGTTGTGTGTATTTCGTGTATTTCACAATTAAGATATGAAGGAGTATTTATAGTAATAGAAGTATAGTAGATCTAAAACCCTAACTTAATATTTAAGAAAGATATTTATCTTTAATATCATAAAATAATATTTGCTTATCTTTTAGAAATATCTTTATCTCAAAATATTATTTGGTTTATCTTATAGAAATATATTTATCTTTAATATCTCAAAATATTGTTGTAAAGATATAATAGAATCCTAGATTAGGTAAACAAGGAAAACAACCTAAGGAGGCCGAAATCCATAGCTCACGAAACCCTATGAGGCACGCATCCCTAGGTGGTGGCACAAACACTAGGTTTCACGAAACCCTAGGTGGCTCAAGCACTAGGTGGGCTAATTAGGTTAACAACAAATTGAGATAGAATATATTAGAAACCCTAGGTAGCATGACAACCCATAAGTTGTATTACTAACCAATAGAATCTCATAAATATATTCTCTAATAAAACTTTTGATAAATATAAAAATACTCTTTCACTTTTGAAAACATTTAAAAAAATTTTATTTCCAAAATCATGCATCAACATTTATCATCCAAAGTTATAGGCTAAAGCTATAACTTTGAACATAAAATCTCTCGAATGGAATAGTTACCGAATGACGACCTATACTATCTAATCTTCACAAAGATCTTAAGTATACGGATCATCTCTTCATGTTGATCACAAAGACCCTCCATCTTGAGTCTTGTGTTATTTGAGGTAGATCTTGCTTGAAGCGATTTCCTTTAAAGTTATGACTGGGTAGCTATAACTTCCATGTAAACTTCTAAAGTTATTCCTGAAGTTGTTATAACTTTGTCTCATAGTCTTTGTCAAAGTTATGCCTGAAGTTCTCATAACTTTGATCTTTCTTCTCATAATTGTTGCTAGCTATAATAAGACTAAAGCACTCAATTAAACGCATATGATATATTGAGTAAAGCACATTATTACGTAAACACATGTCATTATCAAAACTATAAAATTGGTCCATTATAGGAGTTTTCTTTTATGCTTGCATTTTGTTTAATATGTTTGCATGCATTGCCAAATCACCATAACATGACATGCATATTTTATTGAGTATTCGACCGTGTCAATTAAAATTATCGTTAATTCATCGATTTAGTTCACTTAAACGAGATAGATAATAAATTGACATGACCTCTCATAATAAATAATTGAGATCAAGCCTTACCAAATGTAGAACCCATGAATCCCAATTTCGCAAGGAAGTAGGCTCGGCTCACCGGGGTGCTAAACTTGTTACGTTGGGTAAGTGGGGTAATAAAGGTTATTATTTTGAAATTTGGATTGAACTCAACAGAAGTATTCGCGACCGTTGCCGCATGTGTTCCGGGCTTAAGATAAATATTAAAGTAACATTATCGACCGAGAGTTCTAATGTAGAATCGATTAAAGAGTTAATCCACCGAATTATGTTAATAAGGGATGAATCGGCTCACCGTGCCCAAGTTGATATGAATTTGGATCTCGGAATCATTTATAATAGTTGGGTAGAGGTCACTATTTAAATGTTAAAACTTGTTTGAAATGTTTACAATTATTTAAAATGATAAATGTTGACATTTCCTTAATCTCATTTTTGTAGTCAATATTATTTATTCGCAATGGCAACTCCAAATACCAACGGTCCAACTCTCACAAACGTTTCATGGCTTCGATCCTTCATGGATCGATGCAAGTTAGAAAAGAATGGCGCTAATTTTGCCGATTGGGATGCGCAACTCCGCTTGCCCGCAGAAGGTGACGACAAGCTTCGTTACCTTACCGAAGCCTCTCCCGAAACACCTAATGAAAGGTCAAGTGCCGCCGCAAGGCGAGCCTATGAGACTTACCAAAAGGAAGCCGCCGCGATCAAAAATGTTTTGATCATCTCTATGGAGGCCGATCTCCAAAGGAGTGCCATAAAGATGAGCACGGCCTATGAGATCTATGCCAAGCTTGTGACCATGTTTTCACAAGCTCCTAGAATCATTCAATATGAAACGGCTTCCGCGTTTTTCGACATGAATCTTAAAGAGGGCCAAAAGGTTAGCCCTCATGTACTCAAATTGATTATGCATGTCGATACTCTTAAATTGCAAGGGTTTGACATTCCCGAACAACTCGTTATTGACCGTGTACTATATTCCTTGGGGAGAATCAAGGCATATGTGCAGTTTAGGGTAAACTACAATATGCAAAATATGCAAACCTCTCTTCACGAGTTGCACAAAATGCTTGTGCAAGCGGAGAGAGACATGGGACTAAATGTTAGCACCACCAAGTATGTACTTCACATCAATAACAAGAGCAAGGTGAAGTTCAAAAAGGGTGCAAGCAAAGGGAAGAAGCCCTCCACCTACAAAGGTAAGGGAAACGCTATTGAGAATAGCTCACCCAAGCCTAAGAAAGGTGCCTCAACCGAGGACAAGTGCCATTATTGTAATGGCATAGGGCATTGAAAAAGGAATTGCCCCAAGTATCTAGGAGATATCAAAGCCGGAAAAATTGTTTCCGTTGGTAAATTTTCATCCCTATCTTTTATGTTAATATCTCAACTTTGGTATATAGATACAAGTTGTGATTCTTACCCTTTTTAATTGTAATTAGGGCACCCATGCAAGGACAAGGGCAAGGACAAGCAAGCCTAAATAGGCTCTTCAAGGGAAGCTAAGGTAGCCACCCATGGATGAAGACATTAGGAAGGTTGGACTTATTTTGTGTTGTGTTATTTATTGGGTTGTATTTTGTGACATTGTTTTAGAAACTCTTTATTTCCTTGTTTGACAATGGAAATTTGTTTATTTCCTTTTACTAACATTTGACTGTAATTGGATATTGGTGACATGGTTTTGCAACCCAAGTCACTCGGTTTATGGAAACTTTTTCATTCTAAAACTTTTCATTATACTCTACTTATACTAATAACATAAATTATATCAACTCAAATTGACCATATAAATATTATGATGATGGGATCATTATAATAAAAGGCTAAGAATTCGATTCTCACTTTGAAAGATCAATTGCTAAGTCGAAATTGAGTTATTGAACTCAGAGTAGGGAGTCTTCAAAACCAATTGGCCACACCACTTATAAAGATTGTAATTAACATGAATATGAGTACACCTCTTTAGCTTATAGAACTAATCTATATTGAAGCTAAGATTCAATGTCTTTACAAAGAAGTCTTTAGTAGATCACTTAAGGTCATGTTGTGATACTTCTACCTCCCTCACAAGTATGAGTACAAAATTGTTTGTGACTCATAAGGCTATCTTTGAAGAAAATAGTTGTATTTTTCTAAAGATAGAGTGGGAGAAAATAAGCCACAACAAAAACCTAGTTAGGAACTAGTGAGAAAACCAAAAGAAAATGTTCTTAGGTTAGACTCAAGACTAGTGAGAAGACCAAAAGAAAAGAAAATAATCTTGATATAATAAGATTATGATCTAAGTAAGTGGAAGCACCTAGAAATTTTAAAATTCGATTTTCTAACATAAGAGACTTATGAAAATAAATTATAAATGGAATCGATGAAAAGGAATGATGTATTTGGATTTTTCCAAAATCATTCTATAAACATGAAGATGTTTTAATTGGAAGTGTCCAATTATAGTTGCATGGATATACATGTAGATGTCTACAAAAGCTAAGTTAATGCGTAACTAAGCTTAGATCCAAATCATCAGTGAAATACCTCATAATAGTTGTGTATAAGGTATACAACAAATCCACATGTCCAAATAGGGATTTGGAATAGGATGTGTAAATGACACAAGCCTATGGTATCTACCAGGAGGTTATGATGATCTTTTCTATTATGAGATATGAGAAGAGTTTCACTCGAATTGTCGAAAAGTCATGTATAGACATGAAATTCAGTGGGAGTTAAAGTCATGTATAGACATGAAGTTAAGTGGGAGTTTAAGTTATCATGTAAAGACATGAAGATCAGTGGGAGAAATTGTTTTCCACGTGAATGACGTATCACTCATTGTGAGTGACGTATTCGTTTTACCTTTTGAAAAGGATGGTTGGATTTTAATGCTGGATAAGAGAGGGCAACATGTATACTAAAATCAAAATCTATTGTGGAATAGAATATTTTATTTTGGCATTTAGAAAAGTGTCTTATATTGTTAAAGATCTTTAATCTATTTCAACAAGTTAAAATAGGTTATTTATATTGATGAAAGTGAGATCACTATGAAAGGGTCATAGTCATCCACTGAACCTAAGAGTTGTTGATCTTATGAGTACTAATGTTTCCGCCATTAGGCCAATCATGTATGCCATTACATACACGTACTTAAATAAATTGTATGCTAGGAGTATGACAAGCCTATAACAAATCAATCCACATGAGTTTCATTGGATAGCCTACAAGAACATCCATAGAGTTCTCAAGGAGAACTAGGGATACATTCCTGTGTTTGGAAGAGAAAATTTGGATATGTGGTAAAGGTTATACAAACCCAAATTCCAAACTTATAAGGATTTGTCAAAATCTTAGGCGTGATTTTGTTATATAAGAAGCAAATAACTAAAAGCATGATTGAAGAGTCAATCATCATAAATTCTACAAATAGAGACCTCGTACATTATGATGAGGAAAAGGTCGCTTACAAGGAGCTAATGGTAGAACCTTTCACCTAAATACCTATCAGTTATCATGATAACGAGTGAGAGCTTCTTTCAAGTTAAAGATCCCAAGACTATATAGAGATCTTGACATGTACGTAGATGAATTCATGTTATTAAGAATAACATTGGATGGAAGGAAAAACCAATTTACAAGGTTGGAACAAATGAATACATGGTATATTCATTACCCAAGCCTTTATTGCATTTAATAAGATCGTCATAAATTGTCATGGACAAAATAAACTTTAGATTATATGATATGAAGCAATATCATTGTGTTGATTGTTCATATATGATAATCACATTTATCGTTTTGAGTTTCTAAAACTCGTTTTGTGCTTTGTTATATCCAAATGGGTTGTAGAGACAATTTTGAACCCCATTAAAGTGGACTGTATTAACATTGCATTGGCCCATATTCACTTATATAAGGTGACATCTCGAAGTGACTAGGTTGTGGTGCGATTGATGGCAAGTTCAAGTGTCATAGGGTCATAGTGATGACCAATCGATCACATACGCAGACTGTATGAGACACTCTATCGGGAAGTGACCGCTTATTGAGTTCTGGCAACTCATATAGCCTGGTCGTGGCAAGAGCTACTAGTATTCTTTCTGAGTCAATTCTTTGACTAAAGACTGTTCACCTAAGGTGGCACAGTTTCAAAGTGACTTTGATTTATGCTCTACGACCTTCGTAACTGGGGTCAAATGAGCATCTTTTGGGTCATGATAAGCTGTGGCTATGCAAAGGGAATAGTGCGATAGGAATTGTCCATCCCTTGTCAGGGTTGTTTTAAAATCTCAAGGCCACTCGAGGAGTAGTAAGCAGAAAATGCGTGGCCACGCTCGGAAGGTATCTATGGTAGATAATTCCGGTCAGACTGTTACTCTTCAGATCGAGGAAACCACTCTTGATATGATCAAATGCAAGTACGACATGCAAGATACCTTGCATTAAGTGGGAGATTGTAATAGGACAAGAGAATTGCTGACGCAAACTTGTCTCGGACAAGTGGGAGATTGTTGGAGTAAATGTCCTCAACAATAGTGCGATCATAAAATTAAATCTCGATAATAAGAATACAAAGGGATGATGAATATTATAGTCAACTGGTCAACATAAATCGGTAACAATTGGCACAATTGAGTTTGACGTTACTGTCGTATGACGGTGGTGATCAGTTGATCCCTTGAGGTCACACCTAAAGGACAATCCCCCAATCATGTACATTAATTAATTGTATAGCGATACAGATTAATTAATCCCTTAATTTGAATAGATTTAAACTGAGAATTATATCTTATTGTAATATGATTAAATAAGATTCATTTTAGTAATTTAATTGTTATATTACTAAGAATGCATTAAGTTTATGAAACATTTGAGATAAGTGAAATTGGTCTATTATAATTACAAACTGTTGTAGATTATATTAACCAAATATGAGATGACCCATTTTATTTACATGTAATTATAAAATGTGACTTAAAATGTTAAGTCTAATTTATTTGTTATGAAATTGCATTTAAATTAGTTAAATGTACATTTATAAGCTTAATAACATGTTACATATCACATGTCACATATGTGACAAATGACAAATTACAAAAATAAAATGGACACCCATTTTATGTTGTAAAACCGGTTGGGAGGGTATAAGGGTAGGGATTTAGGTCATGATTTGTTGTTCTAATTAAGAATTAAAACAACATGATTACCACCTTAAGTCTAGACTCTACCCTAGTGCATTGTAATGACAAAAGCATGCTCACCCTCCCCCATGTGTATGTGTGGCCGGTTGGTGGTGTCAATAAGAGGAGATTTTTCTCCTCTTTAGACACTACTTGATTTTGATTATATTTTGATATACATCTCTCTAAAAGATTCTCACAAAAACAACTTGAGAAGTTGAAAATAAATCTAAGTTCTTATATTAAAAAAAGATTACTAAAAGTAGTAATAGTGATATTAATCTTCTTAAAGGTCTACTACTAATATCATACTAGTGTAGTATTTTATAGTGTTTTGGGGTTGTCTTGGGTGCATCTAATAGGAGTGTTCTTACACTAAGAACTTGGAAGTTCATCCCTAACATTGTAAGCTCAAGAACAAAGTAGGAAGGAGTCCTATTTTGTGCTCAAATTTATTATAAGATCAATGTAAGGAAAAGTTTCTTCTTATCTTTGTATTTTTAGTTATGCATGCATAAGATCTAAATAGTTTATGAGTAAACTAATTGTAAAATTATATTAGAAATGTCTAATATCGAGTTTAAGAAACTTACAGTAACTTCATCACTTCCGCCATAACATTATCCTGTATTTTCGGGTTTAACTTACGTTGACCTTGTCTGCAAGGCTTATGGTCTTCCTCTAACTTGATCATGTGCATACAAACGTCGCGACTGATGCCCTAAAGGTCATACAAACTGTAACCCAAAGCTTTTCTATTTTTTTTTAAGAAGAATCCAGAAAGC
Source organism: Heliosperma pusillum (assembly GCA_022085475.1). Classification (NCBI taxonomy): domain Eukaryota; kingdom Viridiplantae; phylum Streptophyta; class Magnoliopsida; order Caryophyllales; family Caryophyllaceae; genus Heliosperma; species Heliosperma pusillum. The sequence goes on along the minus strand of JAIUZE010070600.1, from coordinate 7,601 downwards.
AGATAGTTGGTTATCATCAAACTTATCACTAACAATGACTGGGTACTACTTAGAATCATCTAAAAACAAATATTTAATATGGGAAGGAAGAGGTTAAAGTTCAGATGTTTTTACCTCTATAGCATAAGAAGTATCTACCAACCTCATAACAGTCTCTCCTTAAGGATTTGTAAAATCACGACCTTCCAATGCAATTTTAAATATGGCCAACATATCATCATTGTTCTCCGGGTTATCTGCACAAGCATCCAAAACTATCAAAGCCCATAACGGGTCCCTAATTAGGGATCTCGACCACACATCATAAAATGACTTATCAAAAATGTGGAATAAATACGAAGTCACAAAAGTCAGTAAAATTTAAAACCATCAACTCAGAATGAGCTGCTTTGTAAAACCTGGATGTTAAAACATAATACAAAGTTTGATTACTGAATTACCTTAAAATAAGGTTGGACTGTATTAAGAGTTTGTTACATCAACTTATAAAAGATGATTAGATGACGTTTCCTCTGGACAATTCTCTTCCTAAGTTTCAGTCTTCAAGATCCAAGTCACCTGAAACATTATTAAAATAAAATTGCCCCACTCAGTGGGAGTAACTCTATGTGATATGTACATGAAAATTAGTAATGCAATTAAGCGGTCAAACATACAACTCCAGTCACATTACAACATCGAGACGTACACCATGTGATATGTACATAAAGTAGCACATAAGTTCATGTGAACAACTTAGATTGAGCATGTGACATAATGATCGTGAGGGCATAACAACATTATTTAATAACTTATTACATCAAACCTTCTTTATTATCAACATAAGATAAGTTCAAGTATGTGTCATGTGAGTAAAACTTGTAGTCATTTCTTTTAATAACATTAATCTCTTTTTAAATTAAGCACAGGACGTGACTACTAATGTCTCATGCATACTCATACTCAAGGCTTGCATCTCACTTTGGGTACGAATGGGAGCATCAATCGCGCCGATCATACCCATACTAGGAGGTTTACATCTCACCCTTAGTGCTCAATAGGATCGAACCACTAAAATGACTTATTTTAACAACCGGAATCGTGGGGAAGAACAGACTGCTAATGGATGGTCTAAGAGGTCCCATTTAAGTGACATGTCCCATACACGTCGAGTCACCAAGACAATCGCAACTGTCAAGGTCTGCACACGATCGCAACCGTGAAATAATATTAATTGCCAATATATCTGAAAGGTAGTAAAGTTGATCAAGCTCTTGTCAATATATGCGCATATATCCACTCCACAACTCCTCGGAACACGCAGCTCCGTAGTAACAGTTGGTCGACTACTATCCTAACGACAATCTCTCCACACGCAGCTTTGCGATGTATTGTCTATACTTATATAGCATAAAATCTCTGAGCAATCTCCCATCACGTCGCCCAACACGCAAAACGAATGACGCATAGATGTCTAATAGATACGATATTACATTGATATACTAACTGACCGACATATTATCAATACATTGGTATCTAGCTCAGAGTTCCCATTCACGGGGCATACCCAAGATAACCGAAATTATTATTCCGACTCAGAGGTCCCAGTTAAGTGACATGTTCGGCATCAATGATAGTGGTTCAAGTGCATGATACCGGACCTATAAACTCCCGTAGGTCCTAGTCCAAGTAACTGAATAAATAATACATATACTAACTCATAAGTGCATCAACTCCATAAGTGTTTCATAGGTATTAATCTTAATCTAGTACTTTTCGCAGTTGAGATTTGGAACATTTTCTTCAATTAATAGATTAGAAACATAATTCATTATCTCTAGTTCATTATTTAAGAATTAATATTTCTATGTATTTTATTCTAAGTATAAATTTACTTTGACTTAGTAACTTTTGACTAATTAATTAGTCAATGGTTAACCAAGGTCATCATAGTCAACTCACAGCTTAACTAATGTTTTAATTAGTAAAAGCATGACTAGAGACAAGTCCCTAAGTGAATATTAATATTCCATTAATGTCCTTATATTATAATTTGGATTTACTCAAAAATTCGATGGTAAAATGAGTATTTTAATCTTCAAACTTCAAAGACATTTTAGTCTAAAATTTTACTAAATTCATAAAGATCTTTAGAAATCATCTTTAGACCTTGTTAAAGTCCTTAAAAGTCTTTTCAAGAATAGTCTTGGAGATAAGATACAATTAACCTTTTAAAACAATTTTTTAAATAACTAAGGTGGTTTAAATCATAAAATGAAAATTTTTAAGAAAATATTTTAAAATATACTTTTGTATTCTCCTTTCGTATTGAACTTGAAGTATTTTATCGTTATAATTTAAATTCTTTTAATTAATCAAAAAGTATTAAACTCGTATTAAACCATGAAATAAGTTTGTTTATTTTTTAAACAAGATCAAAACTTAATATTTTCAACAAAACTTTTCATGCTGGTTACTAATGAAATAAGTGAAGTCATGTAATTATTTCATAATTTTTAAAAGAAAATATAATTTACCGAATTTCGTACATTATTGATACTTGAATAAATCTTATAAAATAGAAAAAAATCGTATCGATGCAAGGTTAGAGCCTAAAAATTTTATAAATCAGTAAGCACATCATATTAAAATTTCAGCTCCATGAAATTTATGAAATAGAACTAGTATAATAAATAATTTTTGGTATTTTCATAAACGTTAAAATACACATATCATTTTCCATTTTTTACCTTGTTTTAGTGGATCTAACATGTGAGTATGTACTAAATATTTTATGCCTTTAGGTATAATTTTCATGTGAGGTGATAACCTAGGTAGCACGAAAACGGACAAGGACACGGACACGACACGGACACGTGGTACGGCATCTCGTGAAATTTAGGACACGGGACACGGCATTTAAATTTAATAAAATATATATTTTATAGTTATAAATAACGTACGATTTTATTTTTATATTGGTATTTGATATTAAATGTAAATAATTGAAGGTAAAATTTGACTTTGACTATAATTTATTCTCAATTACCACCCAACTCATCTTCTAATTAATCTCTTTTAGTCTCTCAACCTCTCGTTACTTATTTATAGGTGTCCGTGTGTCCGACACGGTATCCGACACGGGACGGCTAGTTAGGAGGAGTGTCCGTGCTACCTAGGTGATAACACAAATTTTAGGATTACACATATAATCAAGAGATTTACACTTCTCAAGATAATTTATTCTAGGCTATTATTCATGGTGATCAAATAACATGCATGTAGAAATAAATCTTATACTACCCTAATTAAATACTTGTTAGAATAACCTATTCTACCAAGATTTATTTATTCGTCTCCTAACTAAATTACTACTCTTCTACAATTACGAGGCAAAGGGATTAGGTTAGGTTACCTTAGAGATTTTCCGGGTCTTGGATATAGTCAAATACGCTCAAATCAACTAGCTCCTCCTCCTCTCTATTTTTGGTTTCATGACAATAATGAAAACAATTATCGAGTTAGTAAAAGCTTACATGATTAGTTAAGTTCTTTATAATTAAAGAAGAGTTTAGAAAAGAAGAGATCAAAATTATACAAGTTGAACTTGGGACTTCAAGCTACAGAAAGATGAGTATAAGAAAGTTTTGAACAAGTGAGGATGAATGTAAAAAGAAGTAGCAAAATGGTGAGAAAATATGAAGACAACCCTCTTTCATTTATGCTCAAAGTTTAAGAATCATTTAAGCATTCAAAGCTGAAATTTTTTTCACAAAGGCCAACTTGGTGGACAATGTAAGAGATGGTGAAAATCAATAACAATGACAAGGTGTAAGAAATTATAAGAGAAATGCGATCCTTGTCTTGGGGTAAAAAGAGAGTAGAAATCAGCCACTTTTACTCAAAATAATGGAGGGTGAATTGATTTATTCGTTTTATAAGAACAATCATAAGATTAGTTTAGGTGCACATGACATTATGAATTTTATGAAGGCACTTAGCACCAACCGAGTAGGACTCAAATTTCGGGATGCTGATTTGCAACTTAAAATATTATCATTGTGTTGGGCTCGGAAAAATAATAAATTTAGGCTTTTGTTTCGCCTTAATCGGAGTACGAATGAGAAATTACGTGCCAAAATACGAAGCCGGATTAAAGTTACGCGGGAATGAAAAATCGTAACTTACAATGATTGTTTCGAAAGCTACAAAGGGTATTAGATGAAATTTCAAGTTTTTTTTTCTAAAATTATAAAATTTAAGAGACTAATTATTCTGTACTAGGGCAAAGCTATATAAATAAACTATTAAAATTTACTGGGTGTTACAGTACATCCCCCTTGAAAGAATTTCGTCCTCGAAACTAATGATAGCTATAGGTACGCAATCTAATCAGATAACTCGGGGGTAATTCTCGCGCATGGATTCTTTGGTCTTCTAAGTAGTATGGTCGAGGTTCTAGCATAGCTATCGAACTTGACTAGAGGTACTGACTTCCTCCTCAACGTCTTTGTCTCTTTAGCTAGAATCTCCACTGGCCTCTCAGAATAAAAGAGGATGGGTTCGATAGCGACTACATCAAGTTTTTATTTAAGACGGTATTGATTATAACTAAAATAGATGAAATCGTCTTTAAAAATATATTATTAAATTTAAGTTGAGATGGAGATGAAAACAATTTATTTATTTGGGAATTTATAAAGGTAGTAATAAATATACTTAAATTAGTTTAACTAGTAGTTGCTAAATACGGGATGTTACATTATTAACCCAATGTATAAAAAAAAATTGATAAAGGAAACTTGTAAGTGGTAGCCGAGTTTTGTTTTTTTAAAGTCCTAAATAATAATAAAAAAAATCAGAATAAAAAAAGATACGCACAATATCGAATTCTTTTTTTTCCTTTGACCATGAAAATGCTTTATTTCTTAAAATTTGATGTCACAAGTAGTACAAGGTATTTGAAATCTTCAAATAATAAAGGGTTTTCACAAGAATGTCCATAATTATCGCGACAAGTTTGAAACCGCGAGAGGAGGGGATGAAAATTAGCATTTGTAAAAGTTTTAAAATTTCGATGACAAGGCGACTAGTAATAGGTGAAACACAAGTATAATAATGAAGTTCATCGAAAAATGATGGACAACTAAAGGAAAACGAGACGATGGATCTTATGAATAGGATGAGGTTCCGGTTCCAGCATCGTCCACTTTTCTCCCTTTACTATTCTCAACGGATCTCTATACTACTCTACTACCCTTTTTCCAACGGCATTGCTACAGTAATCCACTATCCAAAAAAAGAAAAAAAAAACACTCAAAATCAAATTATCTTACTCACTTAATTCCCTCTTATCTCAACATCCTCCAAAATTCCAAAAATTTCAAATACACTATCTCCGATTATGGTTGTTCCATACGACGAGCTCAATAAGTCGATTAAGACGTCTCTTGACGAAGTGAAGACTTGGCTCAGCTTGTTAATGGTTCTATTTGTTGTCATGATTGTTTTCTTTTTAATGGTAGTAGTCAACCTATGTTAAGAGCTTAATTAATAAACAAGATTAAATAAGGAACGATATCGTTTTTTTTCTTCTTAATCGAACCTTGGATCTCTGATTTGACACCCTTGTCTCATACCACTTCGGCTACACTCCCAAGACGATATTCTTCTCGCATAAATTCATAATATCATTCGTGTGACAACACTATCGGCACACTCAAATGGGAACTTTGCACGATAACTCGATTTCATTTCACTATATCCCAAATTCACTACCTAATGCTTGCTCATAGATTCGTCAAGAAGAGTATCACTCTAATACTTTAATATCATAGTCCCTCCTAGTCGCTCATTTCTTCCCTCTTTCCTTATCGGGTAAGTCGGGTTTTCTTCCCTCTTTCCCTTTTTGGATGTGGGGTTGTGTGTTTTGTGTAGTCCAAATTTATTTGTATGTGGGGTAGTGTATTTTGTGTGGTCCAAATTCATTTCCTTAATTCTTGTGCAAAAAGAAAAGGGGAAGAAATGAGTGACTAGGAGGGAGTATTACTTAACACTTTAATCACTAACTATTTCACTGGCTATAAATTCTAACATTTAACGGTTAAGCTTCTAATGCCTTGATTATCAATTTATTCTCACATGTCATTACATGATCTACTAGACTCAAATGATCGATTATCCTTAAAATCACGAATGTACAACTACCGAATTCTTATTAACTACCTCATAATGACATCATCTTTCAATAGAAGAGTAAGCTTACTAGGGAATTATTCTTTTAACCCAATTAGCCATGTTAACAACACATGTCCTCAATACTGGCTTTGCATATATTTTAAATTTAAAATGCGAAGATCAAGACCAATAATTGAGTAAGCTCGTATATCTCTCACAAGGCTTCCACAACAAGCTAGACCTATAACAGGTGACTTGACATTTTAGACTCAATAATGCTCAGTTGTCGCCAAGCTGGGACTTGAATTTCGACCACAAATCTGACATAAGTTCAAACGCTTTTATTTTCGAATCCATGGATTATTGCTAAGTCATTAGTCCTTTTATAAATAGATGGTGATTCATGTCGAATATCCCATAACTCTATTTTTTTCTTGATTTCTTTCCTTTAATTCAATATCTTTAAACCAAATGCCTCATATCAATGATGTCAATCTATCTAGGCACTATGAGAATAAGATTGGAGACATAAGTGTTACACCCTCAAATTTGCGGAAAGAAAAAAAATAATTTAAATACATAAAAGATATGAGAATACATAACGAAGGTGTCATAAATAAAAAGGTCATTACAAAACGAAATAATATTATACAAAATAAATTATACAAGACGGGAGACATATCTCCCGTATAAATACGGAAATAAAACGAGTGTATAATAATATACAATCTAAGAACCGAATATAGGTCCAAGGTAAATACTTCGCTCGCTAGCTCGTCAATGTACCCAAATATGCATTCACCACCTGTTCGACCGCATTAAATATACACACGGAAGCCACAGTCAGTGGGGAGTAACTCCGAGTTCTCCCAGCCACGAAATGTCGAGTTTAATGAAACATGAATAACCTAAAAGCAATGTATATGAAAAATACAAAACTTAAACATATATGATATGCTTTTCATGTTATGAAACAATTAACTAACATATAACCTATCATATGAAAGCTATCATGTGAATCCGATAATAAACTATAACAAGAGGTAGGGAAGCTGGTATGCTAGCTCAGAGGTTACCCTGTAACATGGCCATGATACACTCAAACCCTAATCAACACGTAATCATGTGAATCAGTTAACAATCGGTAATCCAAACTCTATCAATCTTAGCCGGCTTGCATCTCACCTTCTAAAACTCATAGAATCATACAAACATGAAAGACCAATACGTCTATAAACAGGCATAAGTTCTTAGACGGTCAATAGTCGACTTCTGTAACTCGAGTCCTATATCCACAAGTTAGGAAAACATCCTAGCCCTAGAACTGATCAGACCTAGCGACAACAGCTAACCCATTCCCTGTCTCATTACTAACCGTACATGAGAAACTCTGCTATCGACCCCTAATCAGAGATGGCTAGTACTTTAAGCTGGCTCCCTTCCCA
>JAIUZE010070599.1:0-48554 GCA_022085475.1 Heliosperma pusillum | reverse complement strand
TATATAGATATTTTCATCAATTTTTTCGATATATTCTGGAATATGTGCAAATAGATGTTATTAGATGTATACTTTTATTAAACCATTCTTAATATCATGACAACCACAAGTTTCACATATTATCGGCAAATATTTTTTAATAGAGTTGAAAGTAATTTTTTTTATCCCATTATATAAAAACGTCATATAATGTGAAATGTAAGCTGAGTATTCTTCGATCACGCCTACGCCCGTATTTGACTTGGGTGAGATTCGAACTCTATTAGTAACACGTGAATTGTTACATTGCATTGTGTAATGGCTAGACTTGTCGTGAGTCTCCAAATTAGTATTTTTATCCACTAGTAGCAGTAAGTGTAAGTAGGGGGTCGATCCCACAAGGAAGGTGTTTGTTTATTGTGAGTTTATGCAACTAGTTCTAAGGTAACCAACTTGGGGGTATTTGTGGTTTGAGTCTAATCTAGCAAAGTAATATTAAAAATTGGAGTAAATCAAACTATAAAAAGGTCTTGGGTCTTACAATCTCAACAAATGAGACAGGTTTGATAATTGACTCTTTTAGATTTTAATCACTCTTAAATACTTTGTTGTGAAAACAGATATTTCTACTTCTCCTCACTTTTAGTTATTCACCGCGAAAAGCGCACATAAACAACTCTTATAGTGGTGACAATCTAGTTCAAGCGTATCTAAATTCAGTCATACCATAGGTTATGACTAAAGAAGTCAACAAAGATGAATAAATGCATACACAAGCGGTTCTACACTTTAATTCAGATGATTAATATTCTCCTACAATTCAACAACGATGAAAAGCATACAAATTTATGAATTTTCTCCAAACTGCAATATACAAACAAGAGAACATAGCCAAGCAACAACAAATGTAAAATCATTATATGAAGTAGGTCAAACCTACATTTCCAAATAACAATCAATTAAGAGAACACTGTAATTTTGAAAACCCGTGTTTCTAAACTAATAAAACAAAAGTGCGCAATAGAAACTACTAACAATTTGCCCAAACAAATCCTAATATAAAGAATATATACTTCTATCAATTATAAATCCTCACCATAACAAAGACTTTGGCATAATCATCACCTTCCCAAATAAAAGTAACACAATGGACGTCAAACAAATACATACCTACACTACTAATCCACTAACCTAGTAAATCATAAAAACTATCATATATTCTTATGCTAATGATTAAGTGCCGACCTAACCCACATTCCACAACCGCACATGGTCAATCAACCACACAAAGGTCTTACCCAAATGTTAATGCGAATGATTAAGTTCCTTATGATAGTTAGGAATGGCTGTCAATAGGCATCAGATTTAGTAAAATACAGGCACGGACCATCATTTGTACGTTCCAAAGGATATCTCAATAATCTAAACCACAGATTAAGTCCCTTTAACGCTAATAATACATATCGGTGGCTCATAGCTAGTACCATTGACAACAATCTAAGTCGCCGCCAAGAGAAATTGATAGGCAATCAAAAACCCCGACACTAAAATAGATAAGCGCACATTATTAATTTGAATCTAAGTGATCGGCAGTGAAATAGACATACCGTAGGTATAATAATCAAATACAACTAACCAAGGCGTGACGAACAATTAGCACCAATAGCCTAAATTAGTTACGCAGAACAATTCCAAACCCCCCAAATAGGAGAAAATAATTCAAAAGCAACCACCCCAAATCTACTGAACCTAACAAATTAACACCCTAATTTCTACTGCATATATGCTCAACAACAAATTAACACCCTAATTTCTGCTGCATATATGATGAAATACTCTACAACAATGATGGCGAAATAAGAAGCCTAATTAATGAAATCAAGACGTTAAAAGATTCAAGACAACCAGTACTAAGGTTTCGAAAAGGCAAAACGAAAAATACGATTAAAGCAACGAGATCCAATGAAATCACCATGTGAGCTCTGAACCTTGAGCCGAATGCCCGGAATCACCTCATAGATGAAAGTGGGACAAAAACATGGTCAATCACTAACCTCGTGTGTTGTGTAGACCCAGATGCCACATTAATCAGCAGCACATACAAGCTCAAGCTGCATAGTATTATGAAATGAATTGACTGCTAATAAGTAGCAAATCTAAGCCGCAACAGACTCACATATTGACTTACAAGAATCGCATACCTGAAGCTCTGGTAGATTATGTCTGTCCAAAAATTCTACAAACCGTGGGACAACACCAACCTTTATAACCTCATCAATCGGAGGACAACGTTCTAAGCACAAAAGCTACAAATGAAAAGTTAGAAGCCCCATATACATAACCCCTTATATATTGCATGAGTGAGGTTAATCACCCCCAATAAGACACAAAAATAGAAAAACAACAGGCGGAAAGTAACCCCAAACAAACACTAATGACTTAATTCACCTGGAAAAAAATTAACCCACCCAAAATAGGCAAAAATCCCACTTCAAGCAAGCTCAAAAATCACATCAGCTTGCACAAATCGTAGACCAACTCAGTAAAAAGCAATACACACACCTAATGAAAAGACGACAATGTAATGAGTCAAAGCTTGAGCAACCAATAGTTCAACTCACAAAGTAACTTCTTCTTCCAGTATCTTTCACCACTTGCAGCCACCACTACCCACTGCCGGTTCCGTCGTGGTCTCACTGGACATCCAATACCTAATAATAACAGACAACCAATATTCATTATAATTATTGTTACAATAGTTAGAAGCCCTAACAATAAGAATAATAGCAATAATAACAAACAATCACAGCAACTAAAAACATTAGTAATAATAATAACAATAACAATACTATAATAGCAAAATACTGATAATAGTAACAATAACAAAACTCAAATAGTACTAATACTAATACTAGTAAGGATACCGATACTAATAAAACCTCTAGTCTGTGATAGCAGAACGGCGGAGCACGAATCCCAGGTGATGAGATTTGTGCCACAAAATTTGTTACATGATTACATGATATTGAGCCACCATATGATCGATGGAGGAACCAAGGACGATGGTTTGGTGAATGAGGCGAAACAGGATTGAAAAATATTTGGTGATTGAGGCAGAATGTGAGGTAGAGACTGAAAGGGGGAGAAGGTAATATGGAAGGTGAGGATTGAAAGTGAGGAATCGAGGGTGGGGAGGGGATCACAAAGTTACTATTGCTAAGCTACAGTTCTATTGTAACAAAATCGTAAGCATCATATATGACGATCATCATATCAGAACATCTTTCAATTGACATCATAAGCAGCACATTTGATCACTACCATCATACAGTTATAAGCTAAATTGACAATTGTTCAACTTGGGGAAAATATTAAAAACGTATAAACAACAGGATGAAGAAAAAATGATGATGGAAATATGTAAACAAATTAACCCAATCAAGCGGCAACGATAATCAAGTATATGAGCAAAAAACTTGAATACAAATATCAAAATAGTAAACAGAAACCCCATAAAACAAAGATGAAAATAAATAATACTGAAAAGAGGAAAGACACTAATGGAAAACAACAAAGCCAAACAAAAATCGCTAATTAAACCAGTAGTTGTAAAGCACAATAATGATAATCAAGGTAAAGCAAAACCCTAATTCAACCGAAAGCATCACATGAACTCTAATTCAACCGAAAGTATCACATGAACTAATAGCAATAGTAATGGGAGTAACAGGGAAACTAAGAACGATAATAAGAATAACACTTGAAGTAATCAACGACAAACACAAAAAATGAAAGGAAGGAGGAAGGAGGAGTGAGAGGTGAGGAAGATAAGTTCACCTGGTCTCAAATAAGTGAAATAAGCGAAATAAGCTAAGATAATTTTATCAACTGAATTCAGTAATAATTAATTGAGGAAGGAGGAAGGAGGAAGGAGGAAGAGGAGTCAGACGGAAATGAAAGGAAGAGAGTGACATGGAGAATGACCTAAAAAATGAAATGGAAGGCGGGCGGGGATGGACTTAGAAGGGGATTGTTGCTAAGCTACAGTACCAAGAAGTTGTTTCTTTATAATAGGGAATAAATAGATATAGGTAGATATTGACCTTTTAGTTTAGGATTAATTAATGCAAATAATCCATACTATGGGTACCCTTCCTATAATACTCCAAGCCATGTTTTAACTCACAATAATACCAACTATCCTACCCTTTTCCCACACTACTCTCAGCTGACCGGCTACCTACCTACTTAGTCATAATAACACTCCTATACTCCATACCCTATATCAATCTTCTTCATCATCATCATCATCACCTTCTCCCCATTTAAAAACCTTTAATTTCTTCCTCATCAATCACCAAACACAACCCCATTAGCCTACCGCCATCACCCGACTCCACCATTTTTGCATCACCACGACACCGCCTAACATCACCGACAATAAGCCCCCAACTACTCTCTCACCATACACCAAACGTCATTTCCACGAAATCCAACCCCGCTCTCCGCTACTCCGTCTCTGTCACCATTCGAACAACAACAAGAAAGCAAGAGATAAGAAGAATGACAATTCTTCATTTGCTTAAAAATCCAATCGTGACTGTTTTAATACACTTGATTTTGTTTTTTTTGGTGTTATAATTTCATGGTTATGTCGACATTTCCTGAGAAATGCTAATAATCATCACAAAGAAAGAGAAACCCCATATGTTCTGTGCATTCTTCTTGATGATAATAGATGCACTTGTCTTTCATTTTGTTGTACCATTATTAAATCATTCAACTCATTTAATCTGTATTCTTCAATTTTGTTCAATATTTTTAATCTCCCCCCACTTTGATTACATGGGTATGACTTACTTTAGCAAGACATTACTCATATACAATTAAAGAGGAATTTGGCAAATGATTAAAAAGGATTCTTAATTTAAGGATTTATTTTGTGGGTTGGATGAATTTGATTCAAACCCAGGAAAAATAAAAGAGGTGCAGAAGATATGGATCGAGAAAGAGAAAGAATGTAGAAATCTAGAAGAAGAAGAAGGAATAAATAAAGTAAACACTAATTAAAGTGACCGACATTAACGAGGTAAACAAAATGACCAAGTTTAACCAGAGAATGGAATAAGATAGTTAGGATTATAGTGAGTTAAAGCATAGTTTGGAGTACTATTTATGAAGGTCACCCACAGTATGAATTATTCCCATTAATTAATCCTTTAGTTTATGGATTTGTCTTATGATAAGAGGCTATACAACAATTCAAGAGAACATGTATTGATCTCATCTTAAGTTACAAAATGTCTTCCTATTTTACTCTTTCCTATGTTATATACATAGACCACTAATCTTATTTTTCTACCTCTCATCTCATTTATTTTACTTTCACCCCTTCTCATCTTATTCTTTTATCTCTCTTCTCCTTTGATTGAGTTATATATTATCATAATATTTCTTCTTCTTTGTTTCAGTTCCGTTTTTTTTTTTATTATTGTATGTGTTTCAATTAAGCTTTTACGGTTTCAATTTTTGTTTTAATTTAGGGTTTATTATTCCTCTCGTTAATCTGGGTAGTATAGGTGATTGAGATGAACTAATTTAGTATAGTTTATAAGTCTTGATTAGATTATAAGGATTTGAAGAAAAGTGGAGGTTATTTTTCCCAAAATTCACTTTGATCAAGTAAATTGTGTTTTAAGATGAAAATAAGATGATAAGTGAGATAAATAAGAGTGTGAGGTAGAATGAAGGGCAAAATGGTATGTTCACTTTAACGGCATTTTTTAAGATTTGGTAGTGTTATTGATAAGCATTTAATTAGTCACGTTTTTCCCTCATTTTCGTCCCCATTTTGGTCCGTTTACACGGATTTGCGTGCCCTTGATTGCATTTTGCTTCCCGTTTTCCCGTGCTATGATTATCGGTCTTAATTTGTAGGAATTAAGGCGGAAATGAAGAAATCGGAGCAATAGGGTTTTGCATGAGTCGGGATTCGAAGATGAGATGAAGAAGTGAAGAATTTAGTCATCAGGTGGCCCAGGCCGGTCCCCAGACCGGCGGCCGGCCCACCGGCCCAGACCACCACTCTACAAATGAAAGAAGCTGAAAAAGTGAAGAAAAGGCCCAGGTAGTGCCGGCCGGCCTACCGGCGGCCGGTCGACTACCCGGCCTACACCTACATCAGAAAGCCATAGAGAGTAGAATGGTGCTCCAGGCCGGTGGGGGACCGGCGGCCGGTCGACCGGCCCAGACCCCCATTTTCCATACTTAGTGAAATTTTGAGGGTTTTGAAGACGGAGTTCCTGAAGTCACTGATGTGCTCCAGGCCGGTCAGAGGCCCGGCGGCCGGTCGACCGGCCGGGAACGCAACATCGCAAAATCCGCCTCTTCTTCTAATTTCTTCCTTAATTTCGAGATACCTATATATAAACCCCCCCCCCCCCATTATTTTGTAAGCAGTCCCTTTTTACATTCCTTTTAGCACAAAACCCTAGAAATTTGTAACCTAAATTAATCCCTAATTACTCTCCTAATATTTCCCTAATCTAGTTTAGTTTCTCATTTCAAGTTGTTGAATCTAGTCTTTCATTTCATTTTTGGGGTTTGTATTGAAGACTTGGGTGAAGACATTCCCCCTACTCATCAATATAAGTTTTGTTTGGTATAAAATCTCTCATCTTTTTTATTGTTTATGCAATTAATTTCCATTTCTAGTTTATAGTTCATCTTTGATTGTTATCTTTATTCTTCTCATAGCATAATGTTGATTGAACTCCCCCTTCCCTTTAGTGCTTTGATTCCCTTTACCATGTGTGAGTAGATTCTCCTCTAGGGTTTAGGGGGAGCCTAAGGGAGGATCATGTGGGGTATTAGGTTGGTTAATTAGTAAGTTTGTGGTAAATGATTTGGGTATTGCCCATATGAACACCAAGTGTTTGATGAAATGTGTGAACGAAAGTTGCCATTTTATCAAGCATGGTTTGATTTTCTCTTAAGCGACGGTGGTAGAGACGATTAGACTAAGTGTTTATATGGGTGATTTGAGACAAATGCGATGGCTTTGTTGATGATTATCGATTGTTGAGACATTAGCAATCGATTTTACTCGAATTATTTCCCCCTTTGCTAGTTACCTAACCCATTAAATCCCCCTAAGGTGAACCCTTCACCCTAGTCTTTCCCTTAATTGTTTTCATCTTTATTACTTAGCAATTGCTTGTTTTTCCTAGTTTTTAGTTAACTTTCCAATCCGTCATATTTTAGGCTAGAATAGGATTCAATCGAACTAGTAGTTGACCCCACCATCCTCGTGGATTTCGACCCCTTTATACTACTTTTATTGGGTTATTTTTTATGTTTGTTTTGACGACGAACCGATCATCATAGACATTATTATGTCCATCTATGCCGATTTTGATCTTGTAGATCCACTTGCACTGAAGAGGTCGTACCTTCTTAGGTAAGTCGTCTACCAAGTCCCATACTTGATTTTGGCACATAGAATCCATTTCGGACCGCATGGTCTTGAGCCAATGCGTGGAGTCGGGAATAGAAACGGCCGACTTGTAGGTGGTGGGTTCATCACTTTCAAAAAGTAACAAATCTCCATCTTCCTCGATACATCCGAGGTAACGGTCAGGTTGATGAACAATTCTACTTGACCTTCTAGGGATAAGAACTGTTTCAGACGAGGAGGGAACGTTTTCCTCTACTTCATTCTCGGTTTGTGGCTCTTGAACTTCATCAAGTTTTCTCGGTGTAATGGTGAACTTCTAAAATTGAGGCCGTTGTTGATTGGAAGAGTCCGACCGATGTTAGAAAAGTCTGAAGTTTTCTTGGTTTAGCTGGTTATTACCGTAGATTTGTCAAAGATTTCTCAAAGCTTGCTAGACCAATGAACCAATTGTTGAAGAAAGAAACCAAGTTCGTATGGAATGAAGCTTGTGAAGCCGCTTTTCAAGAGTTGAAGAAAAGGTTGACTACCGCCCCGGTGTTGACTTTACCTGAAGATGGTGTAGACTTTGATGTCTATTGTGATGCTTCGAAGATAGGATTGGGTTGTGTACTTATGCAAAGTAGGAAAGTGGTGGCTTATGCTTCGAGACAGTTGAGAGTTCATGAAGTGAACTACCCTACTCATGATTTGGAATTAGCCGCCGTTGTTCATGCTTTGAAAGTGTGGAGACACTATCTTATTGGTGTTCATTGTCGTATATTCACCGATCACAAAAGTTTGTAGTACATTTTTACTCAAAAGGAATTGAATATGAGACAAAGAAGATGGTTGGAATTGGTGAATGACTATGATTTTGAGTTGTTGTACCATGAAGGAAAGGCTAATGTGGTTGCCGATGCTCTTAGTAGAAAATGTTCTCATGCTTTGAATGCTATGCGGGTATTACCCGATGATCTTTGTGCCGAGTTTCGAAAGTTGAAGTTGGAATTCGTGGAGCGTGGATTTGATTATGTTGGTGCTATGACTGCCGAACCTGTTTTTCTCCGCGAGATCCGCGAAAGCCAAGTTGATGATCCTACCTACAAGTCTATTCAAGCCAAGCTTCTAGAAGGAAAAAGCTAAAGACTTCAAGATTGATGATAAAGGTGTCCTTCGACTCCATGACCGTTTGTTTGTTCCTAATGCTCTTGACTTGAGAAAGCGAGTTCTTGATGAAGTGCACCTTTCCCCTTATTCTATCCACCCCGGAGGTGATAAGATGTATAAAGACTTGAAGCTACAATTTTGGTGGCCGAATTTGAAAGGCGATGTTGTGTCATATGTTGGAAGATGTCTTACTTGCCAACAAGTGAAAATCGAACACAAGAGGCCCGGTGGATTGCTACAACCTTTGGATATTCCACTACGGAAGTGGGAATCTATTTCTATGGATTTTGTCATGGCTTTGCCAAGGACCGTTGGAAGTAAAGATGCCGTTTGGGTTATTGTTGATCGTTTGACTAAGTGTGCTAGATTCATTCCGATCAAAGAGACTTGGAGTTTAGATCGTTTAGCGAAAGACTATGTTGATGAGATTGTTAGATACATGGTGTTCCCAAGGAAATCATATCCAACCGAGATCTGAGGTTTTGTTCGAGATTTTGGAAGGCCTTACAAGAAGCCATGGGTAGTAAATTGTTGATGAGTACCGCATTTCATGCCGCTACCGATGGTCAGACCGAGAGGACTATTCAGACTTTAGAAGACTTGCTTGGGGCTTGTGCACTCGACTTCCAATCTTGTTGGGAAAAGAGTCTACCGTTGGTGGAGTTTTCTTACAACAATAGTTATCATGCCTCGATCAAGATGGCTCCTTATGAAGCTCTCTATGGAAGAAAGTGTCGAAGTCCTATTTGTTGGGATCAATTGAGTGATGTTCGTGACTTAGGTCCCGATGTTCTTGTTGAAACCATTGATCATGTGAAGGTCATTCGTGATAGAATGAAAGCCGCTCAAGACCGACAAAAATCTTATGCCGATGTCCGAAGAAGACCGTTAGAGTTTGAAGTTGGAGATAAAGTGTTCTTGAAAGTATCTCCGATGAAGGGTGTTAAAAGGTTTGGTGTAAAGGGTAAATTGAGCCCGATATACATTGGACCCTTTGATATTGTGAAAAGGATTGGTGTCGTAGCTTACAAGTTGGACTTGCCCCCGAATTTGAATAAAGTTCATGATGTATTCCATGTTTCTCAATTGAGGAAGTACATTAGTGATCCAAGCCATGTTTTTCAAGCGGAAATGCCCGAGCTTGAACCGAACTTGTCCTTTGAAGAGAAGCCGATCCGCATCCTAGATCGCAAGGATAAGAAGTTGAGAAGTAAAGTGGTTCCTTTAGTGAAAATCTTGTGGAGATGTGCCAATGTTGAAGAAGAGACGTGGGAAACGGAAGCTTCTATGCGTAGTAAATATCCAAGCCTATTCGATTAAGGTATCTTTCTTTCGCTCAAGTTTCGAGGGCGAAACTTTTTAAAAGGTGGGGTGATTGTAACACCCGCAATTGTACCCTATTTTTATAGTAAAAATATTTTACGGATACTTTTCAGCGAAATTTAGTTTTAGTTTAGAATTAAATTTTTCCGTATCTAATTTAGAATTTCCGAGTTCGTTTTTGGACTTTACGCGAGATTTCGAGTAAGTTACGTCTTAAGACGTTTATGGGCTTCTCTCAGGATTTTTCCACTTACTCCTTCATACTCCCCTTAACCCTAAATTCCCTCATAACATCTCCTTCTTCCTCACCAAGTAACCACCCAAAGCTTAAGCTCCATATTTGATCAAGCTCCTTATCGACTCTACTCCTTCATTTCTCGCTCAAATTCACTAAAGTTTGTCTTAATCTTTCCCTCTCATCGTCCTCTATATTAATTGGTAATAAAATTACCGTCTTTCTCGCTTTTCAATTTATCCGTCTTTCTCAAAGGTGAATTATATTCATCTTTTGTTATCTAATTGTAGGTGGTGACCTCCAAGACCTCGACAAAGACTACTACTTGATAGAAGAGGACCTCGACGAGGATTGAAGACGCGAAAAGGTAACGGTGAAGGGTTACTCGATATCAATACGTGATCTAATGTGTTTTTGATGTTAGTAAACGCATTTAGAATAGGATGATTATTCATAGGATTTGTGTTGTTGATGATAGTTATTATTTGTTGATAATTGTTATTGAGTATTGATGATTGATGATGATAGTTGATGTTTATTGGTGAAGTAAAGATGATTTCGTGCATATGTTGTTGGTTTCAATCACTCGTTGTTGTTAAACTTGTGTGTGGATATATTTTGGGAAAGCCATGGTTGAGTTTAGAACAAAAAAAGAGATGTCTCGACCCAAGTCACGGTCGTGAAACTCATGCCACGAGCGTGAAATAAGAGGCAGACCCAATACCCTTGCGTAACAGACCTTTCACGAGCGTGACATGCAAGTCACGGTCATGAAACTCATGTCACGAGCGTGACATATAAGTCACGGTCGTGACGACTGCAGTTTTCCTGTACAGACCCATTATCGTAAAATGGTCATATCTCCTTCGTTACTTTCTTGTTTTGGGCTTGTGACCTACCGTTGGAACCGTAAGAGGATAATCTATCTCCTCCATTTGAAATTTCTGAATTTTCATGTCTAGAACTCTAGTTATGACCTTTTGAAGTGAACCCTTGTTTTAATAGTTTCCAAACTTGTTGCTTTGAGTTGAGATTTATGTTTCTTATTCATTATACTTCTTAAACTTGGTCTAATGCTTATTTAATAACGTATTGTCTCATGTTTATCATTGTTACATTTATATCACGCTTGTATCGCATGTTTTGTGACGGTTTTCGATATGTCCCGCTTTGAGTCGGTTTTACACATGTTATTGGTTTGAGCACTATTTGTTATGTGCTTTGTACTCTCATCCCCTGGCTACCTCCGCGTTTGTAAGGCTGGAATGTCGGAACGAGTAGTGTATCCTTACTGCTTAATTGCATGTGTTAGTGGGCATATGACGACGTTGTTGGGAGGCGAACGCTTTGCGTTGATCGACCCAGCCGTCAAATGTTGTATACTTGCGAAGTGGTGTCATTGCATGTAGCGTACCGCTTGTTATGATGCTTGTGCTCTTTTCCGCCTCTTTCGTGAAGGTTGACCGAATTTGGGGTACTCGGCGTCTATGATTGACCGAGTCTTGGATGCGAAATGTTTATCGCATGTCGAATCGGAAAATGTGATTCCGAGAGTCTGGCCAGTTTAGACTAGGACCGTATTATGATCGTCGTTCTATCAGGAGGAAATTAGTCTACATATACAAAATGTTTGAATCGTGTATGCGTTCAGGGAAATGTTTATGTGGGAAATATCGGTATACTTCCCTTTAAATTTTTCGGATTATAATGAAATTATAACTATATGAATTTCTAGTCATAAATGTAATTACGTCGCAAAACATGACTTCATGTTTGACTTGACTGCCACCTGTACAACCAAGTCAAACATAAAGTCAAGTTTTGCGACGGAAATTCCGTCGCAAACATTGACTTTATGTTTGACTTGACTGTCACCTGTAATCCGTCGCTATTTATGTTGGCGACGGATATCCCGTCGCAAGTTATGTGCGACGGAATAGTTCGTCGCAAATACTGCTGTTTGCGACGAAAATAAGCCACGGATAATATCCGTCGCAAATCCGTCGCAAAGCTATCTCTCGCGACGGAAATACCATGTTTGGCGACGGAATAGTCCGTCGCAAAACGAGTTTTCTCTTGTAGTGTAAAAGGCCTAAGAACAAATACCAAAGTAGGTATTCTCCTAATCGTTACACCCAAGATGGTTCAAGAAATGCCTTCGTCGTGCTAGAACGAATACCCAAAAAATTACTTTTAATTTTGTGTGTATAATGATGATAAATATGAAGATGAATGAGAGAGTTAAAAATAAGAATTTTTCTCCTCTTTTCACCTTGTGTGTGCCGTGAGATCTAGAGCCGTGAGATTCAAGAGGAAAGCCTAGAAAAATAAAAACCCTAGTTTCCTTATTTATCTCAACCTATATTAGGTAGTTAGCATCTCATTTTAATATGTACATAATGTAATATGTATTCTAATTATTACTAGTAATGAACCGTCACATCAACCGAGTAATGTCGGACCAGTACACTATAATAATATCGTGTAACACATATCCGCCAACTTAAATATAACAGTTTAAATTTAGTTTAGACCAACATTATATACATTGATTAAATATAACATTTTATATTCAATTACCAGCTAACATTATTTAATCGTTATTAAATAATCGTATCATCATCACATTGACTAACCTTTTAGTCAAATACATCGACAAACCTTTTAGTCATTTAATAAGGCATCAATATGATTATTTTCTCAAATAATCACATCTCTCAAACACACCCTTTAGGTGTGACTTTTAGGGATCAGTTGATCTCCGCCATCTGTATGACAATAACGTCAAACTTATCTAGCAAGCCAACCGTTATCGATAAACGTTAATCAACTGATTATAATACAAAGTATACCCTGTGAACCTTAGCTGTTATCACACTAACTGCAGCAGGAGCTCACCCAAAGGGTCTTGATGATCAAACCACATACAAAGACAAGCTTGACCCCTCAGATGAAAGCTCGAGTTACAAGGTCTAAACAACAAGCTATGACAAGCCAAGAGCAAGCCAAGCCAAGCCACCCCAATGAAGAAGACAGTCCAGGGTTCAACAACCCATGCCCACCCCCAACACAACCCACATTACCCACACAAAACAGAAACAGAGCCATTCAGGCCCAGACAGACCAGTTAACAAACCCTGCATCTAGAAGGTACACCAGGGCATCCCAACCACCCCCACTATGGCCTACCATCAAGACAACCCTCTAAGCTACAAGTTTGCCCAGGACAAACCATTTCGAAGTCTAGTAAAAACTAGGGCTGAGCACGGATCGGATATCCGATCCGAAACCATGTTCGGATCGGATATCCGTATCCGAAAATTTTTTTTTTTAATATCCGTTATCCGATCCGAATGTAATTGGATATCCGAATTTTAGTATCCGAAAAATTCGAATCGGATATCCATTTATCCGGTATCCGATCCGTTATACAATTGATTCAAAACTTGAGTTTGTGACCATTTTCACAGGCTTTTTTTCCCCTGATCTTCACCTAATTCTGCAGCTTAAATATTAAACCCAACATGCTAACTCATTGAGTCATTGATTACAAAATCCATAAGTTACCCATCAAACTATTAAAGGACATACCGTCCACAAAATGAGTTTACCGTTTCTCGGATACAAAACATGGCAAGTTTAATTAAAGATCTTACAAATAAGACGAAGTACACTTGAAAGTTCCCAAACATATTACAAAAGATCATGAATGTCTAAAATGTCATCAAACAAACTGGTTACAACATCTTTAAATTGACGACATCCACCTCGAGATCAGCAGCCCCTTAAAAATATTCATCACACGAAGAAGATGTTTCAGCAAGTTCTGTCCAATAACAAAACGAATAGGATCAGAATAGTTGTAATAGACCAAAACGCAAAGACTACCTTAATATACAACAAAAATATACAACGAACAAAAAAAAATATTACCTTTGTCAATTTTCTCAAGTTCTTCAACATATTCCTCAGCTAAGAGCGGACCACGCGTAACGCGTAGCCAATCTTGAGCACACACTAATCCTTCCACCATTCTTGATGTAAGAGAGCTACGGAATGTATCAAGTACCCTACCACCAGTACTAAAAGCTGATTCTGAGGCAACGGTAGACACGGGGATAGCTAGAACATCTCTAGCCATCGTAGAAAGGATAGGGTATGTCTCTTCTCTTCTTTTCCACCAATCCAATACATCAAATTTTTTAGAGTTGACTTCCCTAGCATCTTCTAGGTACTTATCTAAGTCAGTCTTATTATCAAAAGATACTTCAAAGCTGACATCTTTTTCAAATTGGGATTCAACCATATCTTGCCAATCCATGTCATCACCCTCAACAACATCGACATCCCCTTGATTTTGTGTAGGACTTGGAACATTTGTGTTTTGAAAAGAAGAATAATGTGCATACAAAGAATTTAAAGTTTCCACCACCATAGAACGCAACTTTTCAGATTTGACATTGTCATATTGTTGATTAATTGCCCAATTTACATACTGCATTTTACGTCTAGGATCAAGAATAACAGCAATATACAACAATATGTTGACTTTATCAACATTATCCTAATATTTGTCATGTTTCCGCTTCATGCTAATAGCCATTGAACGCACACCAACATCAGTACTTTCACATTTTTTTTTAATCATTAAACCAACACCAACAACCTCTTGTATATAAACATTTGTTGTGACATATAATGAGCCAGAAAGTCTAAGAGTAGCATCATAAAAAATCTTAAGAAAGGGCAGGAGAGCAACAATGCGCTCCCAGTCCATGTCCCCGGGAACACCACGATTTTTTTCCAACTCAGTTCTGAACTTCCCACCATCGGAAGTTTCAAGTTTAAGAAAAGCTTTACGATAGACTATACCACTATCCAACATTAAATAGGTGGAATTCCACCTAGTTTCAACATCTAAACAAAGATGTCGATCAGAAATAATTTGCTCTTTTTTCACACAGACATTGAACTTGAGTAATCTAGCAGGGGAAGATCTAACAAACCTCACCGCATTACGAACTCTGAAAATTGAATCATCTGATTCTTTTAAACCCTCCCTTACAGTGAGACTGAGAATATGGGCAGCACACCTCATTTGCAAATATTTCCCCTCCAAAACCGCCCCATTCCACGAAACTAGTCTTTCCCTCAAGTACTCAACACCAACGTCATTTGAACTAGCATTATCAACTGTTATAGTCAGCACTTTATTGGTAATCCCCCATTCAATCAAGCAATTCTCAATTGCTTTACCAATAATCTCACCGGTATGACCAACGATGGGACAAAAGTTGATGATTTTTTTGTGTAAAATCCAATTTTGGTCGATAAAGTGGGCAGTGAGACACATATAGCTTAAGTTTTGACAAGATGTCCAAGTATCGGTGGTGAGACATATACGAGAAGTAAGTTTGCTAAAGTATGTCTTGAGTTTATTTTTTTCTTCTAAATACATACTATAACAGTCTCTAGCAACGGTCCAGCGGGAGGGAATCAAAAAATGGGGACAAGCAACTGACATAAGTAATCTAAAACCATCATGTTCAACAGTCCTAAAAGGTCTCTCATCCATTATTATCATTTTACTTAAAGCTATCCTAGTGTCGTTTTGATTAAATTTCCAAATTTCAAGTCTACCTTTTTTCTCTACTGTAGAATCACCAACACTGACACTAGTGCTTTTTGTAGTAATGTCACTTTGCATGGCGAGAAGGCTTTGTGCTTTATTAACATTGGGTGGATAGCTTGGACACCTTAAAAGATGATTGGCCATAACAGTTGTACCACTTCCAGAATCACCACAAACATCTTTAAGACAATACTTGCACAAAGCACGGACTTGATTATCTTTATTAGTAAAAGAAGTAAAGTGACCCCATACCCAAGACCTTTTTCTGCTTTTCGGAACAGCTCCAGCAGTAGTAGTAGCGGGATCTGAAGATGTAGTTTCCCTACGCCTTTTTCTACCTCGTTCTATTGTTTCTGGGGGATCTCCTGGTGTACTTTCCGTGCCCTCCACAGCGTCCTCATTAATTGAATCCAAAGGGCTCTCATTTGTTGCACTTGCTTTTGAAGAGGAAGATGCCATTTAGCGTACTACAAAAAAGTAAACAAAATAATTAGCTTAATGATTTTTTATATCCTTCTATGCGCAGAGCCGCACAACACACATACACTGATACACGTGCCAGTAAAACAGATAAAACTAAACACGTGCCAGTAAAACAAATACAGTTTCATACAAGATGCACAACTACGAAATGTGATTTTGAGACGTTAAATAGATGTCTCATCTTTTACTGAACCTTCAGTCAATAAACACACAGAGGTTCACCCATAAACAATTCATTTTACCTTTCCTGAAGTTTACGAAATCCTTGCTTAGAAATACAAACAAAGCCTTGCTTTTTTCATAAGGTTTTGGATATTGTACTCACCTATAATATGAACATGTACATAAACTAGTTACCAATTTCTAAGCACATCACACAAAAATGTGTACAGGGCATCAATATTATGGCAATGACCTATAACTTTGGTACATGGCATCCATTTACACACACCAAACATACAATGATCCAAGCTACGATAACAACAAACGGAATTAATAAATTCTAATAAAATACTCAATTTGTCCCATTTTAATCAACGTATCTACTAATATGTGATTGATTACCAAGATTAAAGAAAATATTGTATAAAAGTTTGAGATTTGAGTACTCAGTCGACTGAGATTGCGTGAATGCGTGATTTGAGTACAAGGATCAAATAAGAAAAGTTTGAAGAAGAAAACATATTAAAGTTTAAATAAACATCAATTAATTAAAAAATAACTAAATAAAGAGAGTAAATACCTGAAGAATGCTTAGATCTGACCGTCTTTGAAGAAGAGTAAAAAAAAAGCAAATGAAAATGGAGGAACAAAGAAAATGGAGTAGGGATTAGGGAAGAGATAGAGAGAAGAAAGGTAAGTGTAATATTGCGGCTGATTTGTAATTTTTAGGGTTACATGTTTAATGAATAATGAGGTAGTGACTTACTGACTTAGGTAAGTAATACGTAGGTTTCTACTTTTTAGATTTCAAATAATAGCTAAAATTCGGATATCGGATATCGGATATCCGATTGGATATCCGATATCCGATCACAAACTATCGGATATCGGATATCCGAAATTTTTAAAAGCATTATCCGTATCCGATCCGATATCCGAATTATTCGGATCGGATATCCGTATCCGAAGTGAAATTCGGATCGAATATCCGTTTTTTTTGTCGGATATCGGATCGGATTCGAATCGGATTCGGATAATCGGATGTTTTTGCTCAGCCCTAGTAAAAACCCATGAAACAGACACCCCAAAGCTAGAGTCCAGTAAACAGCATAGCAGAGGTAGTACATGCTCAGATGATGTTTTCTTTTGCTTAAGTCAACTTGTCTTCATCTAAGGCAGGTTTATCTATGTCCTCATAAGAGTGGAGAGTTCCAAGGAGCAACAAAACACCCAGAGCAAAGCACAAGACAACAAGAACAACAGATTTCCATTTCAGGAAAACTCCAAAAACTGCTTTATTTGCTTTTGTTCAGTCTGTTTTCTTTTGTGTTTTGTGTCTGTTCTTTATAGTTGTTGAGCTCGTCCTATTGTGAGGCTCTTAATTAATGTCGGTAGAAGTAGTTTAGATCCTAAGCTAGCCCTTGGATGATCTATACATCCAATGGCTCACAAGATATCAGCCTCTCTATATAAGGAGGTCTTGTATGTTGTTGTAAGCAGACTTTTATGAATGAATGAATTAAACTTTGAGAAATCACTCAATGTTATCAAACTTGTGCTAAGAGCTGTAGTTTGAAACAAGCCTGATACATCTCCAAGGTGTTTGATCAGTGCCTTGTATTGTGAGTCAAGTTATACTGTGCTTTGCTGTGGTTAACTTACTTGCTGTTGAGGTTAGTCTAGGGTGTTTGTGCTTTGCTGTAACACTTGAAAACTGTCTCTAAAACCAGTCTTTGAGTCCTTTTCTCTTGTGCCTTGCTGTAGAGGATTGTCTCTAAGTCATATCCCTTGAGTCTTTCAGTTAAACAACTCACCATCTCCAAAACAACATCCCTTTGTCACTTGATATTGTTCTCAGTTTGAGTCAAGCAAATCAAGTTCACTTAAAACTTGTGAACCTTAGTAGTTTACACCCCAAATTGGTTATCAGAGCTTTGGTTGAGAGTCTTAGTGAGTTCATTTTCCCTAACTACATTTAAAAACACAAAAATAGCTCAATGAGTAAAGAAAGACTAGCAGGAGTAGAAGCAAGAATGGAGGATCTGGCTGGGATTGTAACCACCCTAACCAGAACCTTGGACCAGGTTATAGGCAACCATTTGCTTGCTGGAGGAAGAGGTAGAGGACGTGGAAGAGGCCAAGGAGGAGGCAGAGGAAGGCCACCTGATGATGAAGAGTATCCAGACTCAGATGACTCAACAAGAAGCAGAGCTTCCATCCACAGGAACACAGACAAGCATCTTAAGGTAGATATCCCTGAGTTTTCTGGTAGTCTTAATCCTGATGACTTGTTAGAATGGCTAAGAGAAGTAGAAAGGATCTTTGAGTACAAGGGATACAATGATTCCAAGTCTTTTAAAGTAGCCATCCTTAAACTGAAAGGGTATGCTTCCCTTTGGTATGAGACTATGAAAGGGTTAAGGGCTAGGGAAGGTAAGGAACCCATCAAGTCTTGGACTAAACTGAAAAAGAAACTGTTAGACAAATTTGTTGCTAAGGATTACACCCAGGATCTGTTTATCAAGTTGTCTAAGTTGAAACAAGGAGACAAACCTGTTGAATCTTATCTGAGGGAGTTTGAACAACTCACCTTACAATGTGATATAAATGAGAAACCTGAGCAAAGGATTGCTAGGTACTTAGAGGGTCTAGATAAGAACATTGCTAACAAGGTTAGGATGCAACCTCTGTGGTCATTTGATGATGTTGTCAACCTATCTCTGAGAATTGAGAAGATAGGGAAGACTAAGCCTGCTACACCAAAACCTGTTAGGCCTTTTCAAACCAGACCTTATAGTGGGTTTAGAACCATGGATACCCCTAAGACAGCACCCCCACCTACCTTAGACAAGGGTAAGGGCATCATGGGTCAAAAGCCAAGCACTTCATTGACTGAGAACAGAATTAGGTGTTTCCAATGTCAAGGCTATGGACATTTCAGGAAGGATTGCCCTTCTAAGAAGACCTTAACTATAATGGAAGTTGAGGCTTGGGAGAAAGAGGGTCTAGTTGAGTATGAGAGGGATGAGCCTGAGGTTGAAGAAGTGGTGAGTGAGGAAGAAGAGTCTAGTCAGGAGGCAATAGTGGCACTCCCTGACACAGGCCACAGCTTAGTCCTATGGAGAGTAATGCATTCACAACAGATACCTTTGGAGGAGGATCAAAGGTCCCTCATTTTCAGGAGCAGATGTACCATACAAGGGAGGGTTTGTAATCTTATTATAGATGGAGGTAGTTGTACCAATGTGGCTTCTGTTACTATGGTTGATAAGCTGAAGTTGAGCACTCAAGATCACCCTCACCCCTATAAGTTGAGATGGCTGAGTAAGGGAGCAGAGGTTAAGGTGGATAAGCAATGCATGGTCCCTTTCTCCATTGGCAGTGTGTACAAGGATGAAGTATTGTGTGATGTGGTTCCAATGGATGCCTGTCACTTGCTATTAGGAAGGCCATGGGAGTTTGATAAAAGCTCCATACACCAAGGAAGAAGCAATACCTATTCTTTCAAGCATGGGAGCAGGAAGGTGACATTAGCCCCCTTGCCACCACACCATAAGAGCTATGGAAGTCCAAGTATGGCTGAGGATTTTGGTGGAGTTGTATTTCTATCTGAGTCAGCAATGGTCAAAGAGTGTAGTGAGGAGCAACCTATAGTAATGCTGCTATCAAAAGAAGTTCAGGGAGAGGAGTCTAAGGTGATCCCTGCAGATGTTAAGCCCCTCATTGACCAGTTCAAGGAAGTCTTTCCAGAGGAACTTCCTGATGGTTTACCCCCTTTGAGAGGGATTGAGCACCAGATAGACCTTGTGCCAGGGTCTGTACTACCTAATAGACCAGCCTATAGGTGTGATCCTAAGGCTACACAAGAGCTGCAGAAGCAAGTTGGAGAGTTGATGAGTAAAGGGTTTGTAAGGGAGTCATTAAGTCCTTATGCTGTGCCTGCATTGTTGGTTCCTAAGAAGGATGGGACTTGGAGGATGTGCATAGATAGCAGGGCTATCAACAACATCACAGTCAAGTATAGGTTCCCTATACCTAGGCTTGATGACATGTTGGATGAACTGAGTGGTTCAAGGTTCTTTTCTAAGATTGATCTGAGGCAAGGTTACCATCAATTGAGGATCAGAGAAGGAGATGAGTGGAAGACAGCCTTCAAAACAAAGCATGGCCTTTATGAGTGGCTTGTCATGCCCTTTGGCCTGTCAAATGCCCCAAGTACCTTCATGAGATTGATGACAGAAGTGCTTAGGCCTTGCCTAGGGAGATTTGTGGTGGTATACTTTGATGATATCCTCATCTACAGCAAGAGCAAGGATGATCATTTGAGGCATCTTGAGGCTGTGTTTGAAATACTTAAGGAGAGTAAACTCTTTGGGAAGCTTGAGAAGTGCACCTTCATGACTGAGGAAGTCAAGTTTCTAGGATATGTGGTATCTGGTAGAGGCATTTCAGTTGATCAAGACAAGATCATTGCAGTCCAGTCTTGACCTATCCCTAGGAGTATTAAAGAAGTAAGGGGATTCCATGGCTTAGCATCCTTCTACAGAAGATTCATTAAGGACTTTAGCACCATTGCATCACCTCTCACTGAATGCATGAAGAAGGGAGAGTTCACTTGGACTGAGAATGCCTTACAGGCCTTCAAACACATGAAGAAGCTCTTGTGCAATGCACCTATTCTCAGACTGCCAAACTTTGATTGCCTATTTGAGGTTGAATGTGATGCAAGTGGAGTGGGAATTGGAGCTATCCTCATCCAAGAGAAGAAACCTGTAGCCTACTTTAGTGAAAAGCTAAGTGGTGCCAAGCTAAACTATTCTACATATGATAAAGAGTTCTATGCTCTTGTCAGAGCTCTGAGGCACTGGAGTCATTACCTGAAGCCCAAACCTTTTGTCTTACACTCTGATCATGAGGCATTGAAGTACATAGGAGGCGAACATAAGCTCAGTCATAGACATGCTAAGTGGGTGGAGTTCCTTCAATCATTCACCTTTTCTAGCAAATACAAAGAGGGCCAACAAAATGTGGTGGCTGATGCATTGTCTAGGAGGTACACTTTGCTATCAACAATGGAGCAAAGGGTCCTTGGCTTTGAGTTCATGAAGGACATGTATCAAGAAGATCCAGACTTTGCAGAAGATTGGCTAGCACAGAAAGAGGGAACAAGAACCATTGATTCACCCTACACTTTGCAAAATGGATTCTTGTTTAAAGAAAACAAGCTGTGTGTTCCCAGAGGATCTTATAGGAGTCTATTGATCAAGGAGGTACATGGAAGTGGCCTTGGAGGACACTTTGGGGTTCAGAAAACTGTGGACGTACTACAAGATCAATTCCACTGGCCTAAGATGATGGGAGAAGTTCAAATAGTGCTCAGAAGGTGTGGAGTTTGTCAAAAGGCCAAGAGTTCTTTCCAAGCAGGACCTTACACTCCCCTACCAGTCCCATGTAGGCCTTGGGAGGATGTAAGTATGGATTTCATAATGGCATTACCTAGGACAGCAAGAGGGAAGGATTCTATCATGGAGGTTGTGGATAGGTTCAGTAAGATGACACATTTCATTGCTTGCAAGAAGACTGAGGATGCTGTGAGTGTAGCAGAGCTATACCTTGATGAGGTGGTGAGGTTACATGGAGTCCCAAGGACCATTGTGTCTGACAGAGACACAAAGTTTATGAGCCGTTTCTGGAGAACATTGTGGAAACTGCTTAACACTAGGTTGTTGTTTAGTACCTCCCATCATCCTCAAACTGATGGCCAAACTGAGGTGACCAACAAGACCTTGGGAAGGATCTTGAGGTGTATAGTCAGCAAATCTCTCAAGGATTGGGACTTGAAGTTGGCTCAAGCAGAGTTCTCTTTCAATAGAGCTCCATCAGCAGCCACAGGCCACTCCCCCTTTGAAGTGGTCTATGGTACTAACCCCTTAATGCCTTTGAGTTTGTCTAATGTGTGCAGGTCAGAGGTCCACTATGATGCCAAGAAGAGGGTGGAACAAATGCAAAAACTCCATGAATCAGTCAGAAACAAATTGAGAAAGCTAATGATCTATACAAGAAGAATGCCAAGGTTCCTAAGACCAAGAAAGACTTTGCACCAGGAGACCTAGTATGGATCAACCTAAGGAAAGAAAGGTTCCCTTCCAAGAGAAAGAACAAGCTAGAGCCCAGAGCAGATGGTCCTTTTCAAGTCATAGAGAAGATAGGTCCTAATGCCTACAAAATTGATCTACCAGGAGAGTATGCAGTCCATGGAACATTCAATGTGGGAGATCTTAGTCCCTTCTATGAAGACTCTGAGGGGGAGGAAGACACAGGCTTGAGGTCAAGCCCTTTTCAACCTGGGGAGGCTGCAGCAGGAGCTCACCCAAAGGGTCTTGATGATCAAACCACATACAAGACAAGCTTGACCCCTCAGATGGAAGCTCGAGTTACAAGGTCTAAACAACAAGCTATGACAAGCCAAGAGCAAGCCAAGCCAAGCCACCCCAATGAAGAAGACAGTCTAGGGTTCAAAAACCCATGCCCACCCCCAACACAACCCACATTACCCACACAAAACAGAAACAGAGCCATTCAGGCCCAGACAGACCAGTTAACAAACCCTGCATCTAGGAGGTACACCAGGGCATCCCAACCACCCCCACTATGGCCTACCATCAAGACAACCCTCTAAGATACAAGTTTGCCCAGGACAAACCATTTTGAAGTCTAGTAAAAACCCATGAAACAGACACCCCAAAGCTAGAGTCCAGTAAACAGCATAGCAGAGGTAGTACATGCTCAGATGATGTTTCCTTTTGCTTAAGTCAACTTGTCTTCATCTAAGGCAGGTTTATCTATGTCCTCATAAGAGTGGAGAGTTCCAAGGAGCAACAAAACACCCAGAGCAAAGCACAAGACAACAAGAACAACAGATTTCCATTTCAGGAAAACTACAAAAACTACTTTATTTGCTTTTGTTCAGT
Organism: Heliosperma pusillum; assembly: GCA_022085475.1. Taxonomy (NCBI): domain Eukaryota; kingdom Viridiplantae; phylum Streptophyta; class Magnoliopsida; order Caryophyllales; family Caryophyllaceae; genus Heliosperma; species Heliosperma pusillum. Next base: position 25,167 of record JAIUZE010070599.1, on the reverse strand, counting down.
CTGTTTTCTTTTGTGTTTTGTGTCTGTTCTTTATAGTTGTTAAGCTCGTCCTCTCGTGAGGCCCTTAATTAATGTCAGTAGAAGTAGTTTAGATCCTAAGCTGGCCCTTGGATGATCCATACATCCAATGGTTCACAAGATATCAGTCCCTCTATATAAGGAGGTCTTGTATGTTGTTGTAAGCAGACTTTTATGAATGAATGAATTAAACTTTGAGAAATCACTCAATGTTATCAAACTTGTGCTAAGAGCTATAGTTTGAAACAAGCCTGATACATCTCCAAGGTGTTTGATCAGTGCCTTGTATTGTGAGTCAAGTTATATCTGTGCTTTGCTGTGGTTAACTTACTTGCTGTTGAGGTTAGTCTAGGGTGTTTGTGCTTTGCTGTAACACTTGAAAACTGCCTCTAAAACCAGTCTTTGAGTTATTTTCTCTTGTGCCTTGCTGTAGAGGATTGTCTCTAAGTCATATCCCTTGAGTCTTTCAGTTAAACAACTCACCATCTCCAAAACAACATCCCTTTGTCACTTGATATTGTTCTCAGTTTGAGTCAAGCAAATCAAGTTCACTTAAAACTTGTGAACCTTAGTAGTTTACACCCCACTAACTATGGAGGACACTAGCTCCAACAATCTCCCACTTGTCCTTACAAGTGTATGTGCGATAACCGATTCTCATATCCTTAAATTTCTCCCACTCAATGTAAAACAATTTGCAAAGTCCGCATTCATAAAGCTCGTATTTTACAAGTGATCAGTATCAAGAGTGGTTTTCTCGACTAGAGAGTGTAACTCAACTGATAAACAAATCATTATTCGAGCATGGCCATGCATTTCAGTTACTACTCCTCGAGTGGCCCTGAGAAATAACAAAACCTGATAAAGGGTTGGATATTTTCCTCAACTCGAATCCTGCAGATGTAAGCACAGTATGAAATGACCCAGTAAAAATCTGCTTGGCCTCCTGTTACGGTCAACCGTGAGAAAGAAACCAAAGTCACCCAAAAACTGCCTTAATCTCAAGAGACAGTCGATAGTCAAAAGAATCGACTCTAGGAACACTATGGACGTTCAATCCACGACCTGGCACCGAATGTTGTTAAACATTTAGGACTCCATAACGTCGTTACGAATTACAATGTCCTACGAGGTATCCTTATAACTCGTATTTATGATCGATCAGTCAACAGTTTGACTTATGCCTCGTTGAACCCACCATCAATCGACTCAACAATATAATAGCCAGAGTTATCAGCTCATGTAGGCGATTACGGACCAAAACACATATAATGTTATTCATTTCACTTTGTGGTGTTCTATGTTGTCCATACAATCCACATGAAAAACAAAATATGAAAACAATACGATGAAGTTATTATTAGTATATGAAAAAGATGTATCTAATTCATACAAACAGCTAATACAACTCAGGAACACGTTTAATTCCCATGGAAGTAACGTGCCCTACATGCTTATCATGTCTTAACGGTTTAGTGAGAGGATCTGCTATGTTATCATCCGTAGCAATCTTGTCTATCACTATCTCCTTTTGCTCCACGTAATCTCTGATCATGTGAGCCTTCCGAAGTACATGTCTAGATTTGTTGCTAGACTTAGGCTCCTTAGCCTGGAAGATGGCACCTCTATTATCACAATAGATGGTGATCGGGTCATTCGAACTAGGAACTATGGCAAGTCCTTGTAAGAATTGACGCATCCATATAGCTTCCTTTGCAGCCTCTGAAGCGGCATAGTACTCGGACTCAGTCGTAGAATCTGCTATAACACTCTGCTTGGAGCTTTTCCAGCTGACCGCAGCGCCATTAAGAGTAAATACGAATCCAGACTGAGATTTCGAGTCATCCCGATCCGTTTGGAAGCTAGCATCTGCGTAACCGGTTGCGCAAAGCTCAGTCTCTCCTCCATAAGTCAATACCCAATCCTTAGTCCTCCGTAGGTACTTAAGGATATTTTTAACAGCCATCCAGTGTGTTTCACCTGGATTGCCTTGGTACCGACTGGTCATACTCAAAGCATATGCCACGTCTGGACGTGTGCATATCATGGTATACATGATCGATCCTATAGCTGATGCATAAGGAATTCGACTCATGCGCTCGACCTCTTCAGATGTCTTGGGTGCCTGAGCTTTACTCAAATACATCCCAGACGTCATTAGAAGATACCCCTTCTTGGAGTTGGTCATGCTGAACCTTTCAAGAATCTTATCTATATAAGACTCCTGAATGAGTGATAACATCCGTCGTGATCTATCTCTGTAGATACGGATTCCCAATATGCGCTGTGCCTCGCCCAGATCTTTCATCTGGAAATGGTTCTTTAACCATACCTTAACCGAAGATAAGACAGGAATATCATTCCCTATCAAGAATATGTCATCGACATACAATATCAAGAAAACGATTTTACTCCCACTCGACTTGACATATAAGCATATTTCCTCAACCGATCGAGTGAAACCATTTTCTTTTATGACTTGGTCGAAACGATGATTCCAACTCCGAGAAGCTTGCTTAAGTCCATAAATGGAACGCTTAAGCTTGCACACTTTCTTAGGATTTTTATGGTCAATGAAACCTTCGGGTTGTACCATGTACAACTCCTCCTCCAAATAACCGTTTAAGAAGGCGGTTTTCACGTCCATCTGCCAAATTTCATAGTCATGAAAAGCGGCAATCGCTAAGATTATCCGAATGGAACGCAGCATGACTACGGGTGAAAAAATTTCATCATAGTGCAATCCTTGCACTTGAGTGAAACCTTTTGCCACTAGTCGTGCCTTATAGGTGTCTGATTGTCCCCCTACGGAATGCTTTATCTTGTAAAGCCATTTGCACTGAAGAGGCCGAACCTTATCAGGCAAATCAACCAGATCCCATAGGTCATTCTCATACATAGAGTCCATCTCGGATTGCATTGCCTCAAGCCATAGCTTTGAGTCGGACCAGGTCATGGCTCCTTTATAGGTAGCGGGTTCGTTACTCTCTAGGAGCAAAACATCGTGTCTATCGTTCTCCTCGACCATACCAATGTATCTGTCTGGAGGTATGGAGACTCTACCCGACCTTTGATAACACCATATTTTACCGATTTTTAACCCATATTTTATCTCTTAATTAGTCTAATTAATAGCCCGACTTAGTATTATTCATACACTTTTGGAATAAAATAGAAATTTAGTCGTCTTACGCTAGTTAGTGTTATTTTATATTATATATCGGAATTTGGTACAGCTCTCGGCATTTCATTTTGTAGGTACTAAGTCCGAGTAAGGAAAGCGGGTCAAGACGAATTAAACAAGACCAACGAAAATGAACCGCATGAAGGCCATACATGTATGTGGGTTGACTTATATTGGGCCATAACACACTTCTCTACGGATACTATCATTGGGCTGCTTCTCAAAGAAAATCAAGTGGGTCCAGATGATACAAAGAAAGAAGGACTTTTGTCCTTTTCTGCCATTTTTTCTAACAGAAAAGACAGAAAAAGAAGAGCAGAGAGGAGGGCGAGAGAAAGGAGAGAACAAAGAGAGAGAAGACGGAGAGAGTAGGAGTAGCAATACACTAGAATAGATTATTTTATCTTAGAAATTTAGACCGTCTCAATCCGTCTTACTAGATTAGATTATCGTAATTTAATTTCTTCCTTTAATTCTTCCCCAAATCTCGTAATAGTTCAATTCGCTCGGATTTTGTATGAAGACTAAGATCGAAAGATTGGGTTTTAATTCAAAGTTCATATCTTTTCCGTCTCATTTATGTTAATCGGTAAAAATCTCATCTTTCCTTCTTTGTTTACTTTTTAATTTCATTTTCATTACAATGTTTTAGTAGATCTAGTTATTACTTATTAGTAATGTTGAACTTAGTTAGTATTATAATTATTGTTATGTTTGTTTAATTAATCTTTGTTTTACTTTAAAGTTTTAATCTTTAGTATTTTATAATGCTTAGTATTATGTTTAGAGTAATTATTAGAATTTTAATTAATATATCTATGATTAGTGAGTAGAATTCTCGCTAGGGTTCGATTAGACCCCAACTTGTTTATTTTACATGACTAGGTCTCGGTTTTTATGAGTTGTCGAATAATCGGTTGAGGTTGGTTGAGGGAGTTTGTATTGTTGTTGTTTTTGTGTCTTGACCTTTCTCCTTGACCCTTGTCCATCGGTGGGAACCGGTTAGGTTTGGGATTATCGTTATTTCACTTGGCTAGTTTCACCGACTTAGGTTGAACACGGGAGTGGGAACCGAGGTGGGGTGCCCTTGACCTTCAATTAGAAGCCTACCCTTGGGAAAGGGAGGGGGATAATTGGGAAATTAGATGCGGACCTAAGGACTTAGACCATCGCTAGGATACCATGGGAGTGGGTTCTAGTTCTGTCCTAAGATGCCGGTTGCGAACCCGGGAGGGAGGTAATCGGGACTACTTGTATTGACCGCGAACCCGGGAGGGGGGCGGGAGATACCTTGAGGCATTTTCCTCTTAAACCGATTGCTTGACAACTAGTCAAAGAGACTTATGAATGTGAAAGAAACTTGTTGGTGGTGTAATCGAGCCCTAGGCCTTTCTTATTGTTTAGACCATTATTTTTGTTAATTGTTTAGTTAGTTTAGTTGACTTATTTAGTTTTTAGCTTAGTTACTTAGCTTAATTTCAATTCCTTCATGATTTGCTTAGCTAGCTTATAATTTAAGACGAACTAGTAATCGACCTTGACCTCCCTGTGGATCGACCTCGACTACCGCTACTACATTAGCTTAGTTGAGTTAATAAATTTTGTTTTGGCCGGGGGAGGGCGACAAAAAACCCCGCGTCAACCTTCTAGGTTCCCCAGGAATATTAAACGCAGCAGAAGATGAAGGAACATCTTCCTCCATCGGTTGCTCGGTTGTTGGTTCTTGAATCTCCGACAGATCGAAGGTTCTATCACTCGTCTCGTTCTCGAGAAATTCTTTCTCTAGAAACTTCGCACTAGCCGCAAAAAAACACGTTGTTCGGTAGGCGAATAAAAGTAATGACCAAACATTCCTTTTGGATAACCAATAAAGTATGTCTTGACCGATCGCGGGCCGAGCTTATCCTCGTGCCTCCACTTGACATAAGCCTCGCAGCCCCAAACCCGAATAAAGGACAAGTTAGGGACTGTTCCCTTCCACATTTCAAATGGAGTTTTGTCAACAGCTTTAGACGGACTTCGGTTAAGTATAAGAGCAGCTGACAAAAGTGCATAGCCCCACAATGAATCAGGCACTACCGTGTGACTCATCATAGATCGAACCATATCAAGTAATGTTCGATTTCTCCGTTCGGACACACCATTTAATTGAGGTGTTCCAGGTGGAGTTAAATGTAGTACTACACCACAGTTTTTAAGGTGTTGATCAAACTCATTCGAAAGATATTCGCCACCACGTTCTGAACGTAGTGCTTTAATCTTTCTACCCAGCTGGTTTTCAACCTTATTCTGGTATTCCTTGAACTTATCAAAAGACTCACTTTTGTGCTTCATTAATTAGACATATCCATATCTACTCAAATCGTTCGTGAAATTGATAAAATATCTATAGCCATCTCTAGCGTTGATTGACATAGGTCTACACATGTCAGTATGTATGAGTCCTAATAGGTCAGCAGCGCGCATTCCAGCACCTTTGAAGGAAATTCGAGTCATTTTGCCAATGAGACATGATTCACACGTGCCAAATGATGCATAGTCAAATGGGGAGATAGTCCCATTGTCAATGAGTTTCTTCACGCGTTTTTCATTTATGTGTCCCATACGGCAATGCCATAGATAGGTTTGATCTTTGTCACCAACCTTTACCCTTTTATTACTCACATGCAATATATCTGTGGTTTGATCTAAAACATAAATCCAATTCATGGAAACTGCTTTACCATAAATCATTTCGTTAAAATAGAAAATACAGCTATTATCCTTTATTACAAATGAAAAACCGTCCTTATCGAGTACGGAAACAGAAATAATGTTTTTAGATAAACTGGGTACATAGTAACAGTTATTTAAAAATAACTCAAATCCACTTGGGAGTTGGATTACATATGTTCCCACTGAAATGGCAGCTACTCTTGCTCCATTCCCCACTCGCAGGTCCACATCACCCTTTTCGAGAGTTCTGATGTTTTTTAGGCCCTGCAAATGATTACACAGATGAGAACCACAACCAGTATCAAGTACCCAAGTTCCGAAACTTGCATGGTTAATCTCAATCATATGAATAAAAGAAGACATACCAACAGGAGTGACGCGGCCTGCTTTTACGTCTTCAGCATACACGGGACAGTTCCGCCTCCAATGCCCAGTCTTGTGGCAATTGTGGCACTCCATGTTTTCTTTGCTCTTTGTCTTGCCTTGTGAGCTACTGCTAGTCTCACCAGGCCCACTCTTGCCCTTTCCTGGCTTCTTCAACTTTGGATTCCCTACAGCTAGGTCGGCCTGAGCCTTGCCCTTACCCTTACCCTTGTTCGCAATCATGAGAACGTTCTGCTTCAGGCTCCCACTCAATTTCAGATCCTTCTCAGTCTGTATGAGAAGTGAGTGTAGCTGATGAGGATTTCTCTTCAAATCATTCATATAGTAGTTTGCCCTGAATTGGGCAAAACCATCATGAAGTGAATGAAGCATGCGGTCAATGACCACGCTCTCTTTGATTTTGCAATCAAGTGCCTCCAGTTTTTCGAGATTCGCGATCATATCGAGAATGTGTGGGCTAACCGGTTGGCCCTTCTGGAGTTTCGCTTCAAAGAAGCGAGTGGTAAGCTCATACATAACGATCTGCGGTGCTTTTGAGAACTCGTTAGTGAGCGAGGTGAAAATCTTGTTTGCACCTTGGGCAATGAATCGTCTTTGCAAATTGGATTCCATTGAAAAGATGAGTACGTTCTTTATCGCACCCGCCTCCATTACGAAATCACTATAAGCAAGTGATTCATTTGCTCCTGCATTGGGGCCTGGGTTAGGCGGTAGTGGCTCAGTCAAGTACTTGAGCTTACCGTCAGCTGTGGCAGCATTCCGTAATGAAGCCTCCCAGTCCGGAAAGTTGGACCCGTTATTCTTCAGTCGCGTTTACTGATTCTTGTTGTCCATGAACATCTTAAGCCAGGATTCGCGTGTGAGCGTGGCGCTTGGCATAGAGGCATCAGCATGTCCATCCATTTTTTATAACAGTTTTATCGATATAAATGAATGCTACACTGCGAAAAAGGAGATAAAACATAATAAGCATTTTCATCGTTTTAATTAAGTCTAATGCAAAACCGATTAATGCGAAGATTCTTGCATTTATACAATTGACCTCCCTCAAGTATTATATAAATGATCCCAAGACTCAATTTCTGTAAATTGATAAGCCAACTTCTTGGCTAATTCTACTTTTAGAATTCCTGGTCGATAAATTTCTGTAAATTCTATCTTTAGTCCATCATAATCACGAGATATTACTCGGACCATAACGTTGAGGTAAAATAGGTCAACACATACTACTTACCCAACGTAGAAGGGATCATATGGAGAGTAAGGTCCTATATGCCTACCGACGAAGAAGGGAGTCATAACAGTTTTCCCTATAAAGACTAATCTCAATTTTGGATTTTAGAGGAAGGTCCATCAGCTTTAATTTTATTCATTTAAGTGAACGAATGATCTAGCATTTAGAGAATGAATAATTTAAGATGATAGCTTTAAGAATTTTGAGTGACATCTGGATGTCCATGATAATTAACATATAATCTATATGAGTCAATTTTCATGCAATTAAGAAGTAGGTGGTTTGGTTTAGGCGGAATATGATGCACTAACTATCATGCAAAAGGAAAAACAATAAGAAGGGGAAAATGAAAAACAAAGTACAAAGTCCTAGTGTGGCCTATCCTATCAAAATAGAACAAAAATTACACTTTGGAATCCATCCTTATGGACCCTTGAAGCTTGACTTGATGTTCCATCTTGGTCCATGTAGCGGGAGTGAGCTATCCGATCTCCATCTTTGGTCTTCTAAAAAAAATACAATTTTTAAAAATTACAAAATATAAACCTATTTACATTCTAATTTAAAAATTATAATTAAAGATTACAAAGGGGAGATTCGAGATCTCAAAATACATCAAAGACCATGTTAACATCATTACGATAACACAATCTACTAAGGCCACACTAAGCAATACAAATTACAACCTCTTGTAAAAATACCAAAATAATCCATTCATCCATTCATTCATTCATTCAACCAAATAAAATGCATCAACAAAATAAATTAAACATTCAAGACATAATTCATTAATTATAATGATTAATTTATCCAAACCACCTTTAAAATGATCAAAATTATGTGACAATTCCTTAATTGCACACAACAATTTTAATCAACCATAATCCAATTTAATTCATATTATCGGGTATAACATAAATTAAATTCAACATTATTTTAAACCTTTTTAAAATAATAGGGTATCGATCATTGTGAACTTTTTCACAACAACAACCAACATACATTATCTTTATAATGCAATAAACAAAACAAAAATAAATTTTTTTTTTCACTATTCACGGATGAACAATATCCGTAAACAGTAGCAGGTATCAAATTTTTATTTTTATTTTTCTCGGTAAAAAAAAAACAAAAAAAACACAAATTAATCTTTTTAATTTGATCATGCTAATAAAACTAGATCGGTACAAACATTCAACATCTAATCATTATTAAACATTGATACAAACTAGATGATTCAAATTAACCTTTTAAAATGAATATCTAAATCATGATTAATCGATTATGAAATTACTCAACTAATCATAATTATTTTGTATATTCATATCGAAAAATTTAGCACAATGAATGTTCTTTAACATCCAAAACAAATTCCTTTTACATTTCAATTTAATTCTCATTAAATCAAAATATCAACAAATTCATTATATTATTATCTTAACATTAAAACAACAACATATCTGAATCAAAAAGGAAAAACAAGGCAAAAAAATATTTTTCCTCACGGCTGAACAGTGCCGTGAACAGTACCAATTTTTTTTTCCTGGCCGTGAACAGTATCGTGAACAGTACCAAAAAAACAAACCCTAATTTTTTTTTCTTCTTTCAGCCGAAACAAAAAACAAAAAAAAAACAAAACAAAAATTTCTAATCTTATATTTCAACAAATATGAAAACATATAAAATAATTTCATAGCCAAATGCTCTGATACCACTTGTGGGAAATATCGGTATACTTCCCTTTAAATTTTTCGGATTATAATGAAATTATAACTATATGAATTTCTAGTCATAAATGAAATTGCATAATAAAACAAGAGATTAAGAAATAACCTTCGGTCCTAGTAAAAGGCCTAAGAACAAATACCAAAGTAGGTATTCTCCTAATCGTTACACCCAAGATGGTTCAAGAAATGCCTTCGTCGTGCTAGAACGAATACCCAAAAAATTACTTTTAATTTTGTGTGTATAATGATGATCAATATGAAGATGAATGAGAGAGTTAAAAATCAGAATTTTTCTCCTCTTTTCACCTTGTGTGTGCCGTGAGATCTTAAAGTAATTAGGGTTTTTATTTTTTTCTCCTTTTAATCTCACTAGAGCCGTGAGATTCAAGAGGAAAGCCTAGAAAAATAAAAACCCTAGTTTCCTTATTTATCTCAACCTATATTAGGTAGTTAGCATCTCATTTTAATATGTACATAATGTAATATGTATTCTAATTATTACTAGTAATGGGCCGTCACATCAACCGAGTAATGTCGGACCAGTACACTATAATAATATCGTGTAATACATATCCGCCAACTTAAATATAATAGTTTAAATTTAGTTTAGACCAACATTATATACATTGATTAAATATAACATTTTATATTCAATTACCAGCTAACATTATTTAATCGTTATTAAATAATCGTATCATCATCACAATGACTAACCTTTTAGTCAAATACATCGACTAACCTTTTAGTCATTTAATAAGGCATCAATATGATTATTTTCTCAAATAATCACATCTCTCAAACACATCCTTTAGGTGTGACTTTTAGGGATCAGTTGATCACCGCCATCTGTATGACAATAACGTCAAACTTATCTAGCAAGCCAACCGTTATCGATAAACGTTAATCAACTGATATAATACAAAGTATACCCTGTGAACCTTAGCTGTTATCACACTAACTGTGGAGGACACTAGCTCCAACAGTTTATCCCGTGGATGCGATTTTAATCATACTTGCCATGTACACGGTGCTAGTGCGTGTCATTTACCGTGAGAGATGATGTCAACGTATTGTACGTTTGAATGGATGATTATATGATTGATTATTTGTGATCTTTGGATGACTTGGCATGGTTTGTTTGTCGAGTCTCAATCTTATCAAACTTATGCCGCTAACGGTGAGATGCAAGCCCTAGTGAGCGTATGGTTGCCTAAGAGTGTCATCCCCGAGTCTTTCTATAATATGATGGTTACGGTTTTGTACTTCATGTACCGATATCTTTATATATATTGAATTGCCTATTTACTCTTCTCGTACTTCACATGTATATTTATATATGCATGCTTCTACTTTCGTATTACCGTTTAAGTATGTTTAATGTGATATGGCTGGGAGAACCCGGAGTTACTCCCCACTGACTGCGGCGTTCATGTTTTTCATGGATGAACATGTTGCTTGATTGGATGGATTTTTGCTTGTGGTATTTTGGGTTCGGGTGTGAGCTAGCGGGCGTTGGCCTGGATGAATCACCTCTAGACGTTGTTTAGCTAGTTGCTAATAACTTTGATATTTGATAACATTTTGAGAGACTTCGTCTCTTTGTAGTATATTCTACTTTGGTTTGTAATTATTTGACATTCCTCGTATTTTTTATCTTAGCATGTAAAAAGTTTTAAAAATACCGTATTTTCCGCTATATATATCACATGCTTGCTATGTTTTATTTCCGCATTCGCGAGGGTTGTCACACCCTTGGGCCGGGTTCATTGGGAGGGGTTTTCGTTAAGTAGCGCAAGACGTTATCCGATAACGCCGCACTCTTAATCGTTTGCTCCCACTCGACGAAATTAGATCCATCGTCTTTTAAGATGCATTTGTCCATTACGGACTTTAGCCATGAGTCTTTACCAAGTTGAACGGTATTGTTGCTATTGTTTGCCATTTGCGAACTGAATTACTACAACAAAATTAGGAATTATTAACATTCAATGTTTTAAACAATTTTTACTTGTAAAAACAATTTTAAACAAGTCACTAATATAATGACCCCTCACGAAATTATATAAGCGATTTCGAGACCCGCATTTTAGATAAAAATGAACATGTTATGCCACCTTTATGTAATAAACGGTAAGTCAACATTTTGACTAATTCTACTCCTAGAACTCTCGGTCGACAGATTTCATCTAAACCCGTCTGCTAGTCCCGAGATAACGCTTATCCCGTTAAGACCAACCCAATTTAGGCATGTGATCGCATCACCCTACTTACCCTAGGTAAAAAGGTCCACGTTGTGGTTGTCCTAATGAACACGGATTCATAGGTGCTTTTATTATTAAGGCTAAATCTCAATTCAATTTAAGTTGTGTGAGAGGTCTTGTCAATTTAGTTATTAATTTCCTATAAGTGAACTAAGTCGGCGAATTTAAAATAACATTGAATTGACAATCGAGAAATAAAAATGCATGTTGGCGATTTTGGCATGAGCGGAGAACAAAAACAAGCAATTAACAATTAATAAATCTTAGTATGGCCACCTAGCTAATCTTATTAACTAGTTGATTACAAAATCGGAAACCAACTCCTTGGTCCCTTGCCTCTTCATGGAAAAAGCTTCAAAGTGGCACCGTCTTTTGGAACACCGACTTCGGGAATCTCCGTCGTCATAATAAATAATTACAAAAATACAAATTAATACATAGAAAATTATACATTTGATCTATAAAATGAAACTGTTAATTATTACAAAACGACGATACGAGATCGCAATAAATTACAACCGAATCGGTATTCCCTTACATTACGGGTAATACCGATTTAAAATAATATAGGCCATACTAGGTACAACTTGCATTAAAATAAATAAATGACATTCATTCATTCAACATAAACAACATAAATAAAATGCTGTAAAAATTCATGCCAAAATCGCCCTTAACACTTGCCATGCTCATTTTAGCTCGGTTTTACGGATTTTATCGATTTTTTAACCATTAAAAATCAATAATCAACACTTAAATCGTATTTAAGCTCAAAATAATTTTATAATCTGATTTAGAACTCAAAATTAGACCCCACTAATTTTGTTTGTATGTAATAAGTTTGATTTGATCGTATTTGCTAAATATAGAGGTTTAATCATAACATTTATGAAATAAAACATTTCCAGGAACTCCAAAAATAAAAAACATTTGCCCAAAAATTTAAATTAATTTTATGAACAAATAACTTTGTATTAACGGTTTTATCAAATAAAAACCATTAAATATAGTAAAACAGTGAAAAAATTTATGAAATTTCACCAAATTGATATAAATCAGAATGTAAAATTTACCAAAAAATATCATGACCATAAAAGGACGTTTTGATTTTATGAACATTATAATCTCATATTATCGACTTTTATCTCATAAAAATCAATAAACATGCAATACTTAATTAAAAGTCACAAAATTTTACTCCAGTCTTCTCGAGTGTACTCCCTACCCCGATACCAATTTAACCATAGAATAATGCGAGTCGAAGTTTATAGTAGATGTGGTTTTAGGAAATTAAAATTCTTGGTTCGACACAATCCACATTATCTCGTTTTCCATTCTAACTATTTGTTTCGATAACAAACAGCCTTCAGTTAGTTTATCCCGCAAAGAGCTGGGCTCTTCCCCATAAGGCCCCACCGTCTGGGCATAAGCGCCCTCTTGCTACCCATATGCGAGGTGACTTTTTCACCTTTTTCAATCGAAATTGGAAAATTATGCCTAAGTCTTTGACTAATGGAATCAAGACTCATTATTATTAACCCCCCGAATTCCTTCTAGAGTTGGTTATTAGGGGCAGCCCGAAAACGTCCGGGTAACGCGGAATAAAGCCGAGGGTTCGTAGAAGCTCAATCATCGGGCTATTTCCTACATTCCTTGCATGAAGATTGATCTCTCGGGGCCAGAATCAACATGCAACTACTTTTAGTTAACTTTTAAGACAAAATTTGCATGTTAACTGAGTTTAAAAGGCACAAATCATAATAAATAGCAAATGAATCCGTAAAATCACCAAATTTGACCACAAAATTTTTGAAGTCAGTAGGTATGTATGCACCAAATATTTTCGTACAAATCAAATTTAAACTTTAATTTTTGATTTTATTGGTTATCTTATAACTTTAATAAAAATGCCCAAAAGGAACATGCATGCTACAAGCTAGCTCTGATACCACATGAAAGTCCATAGACCCTAATTAGACTCATCTAATTAGTTTTACAAATTACATATTAATTTATTTTAACATTGATCTATGTAACATGCATGCAAATATAAAGGCATAAATAAACATAAGATGAAGTTTCCTTACATTGAGAAATTTCGGTTTAAATGGGCACGATAAGAAACTCCTTTTCTTAAGCTAAAAATAATAGGATGAACCTTCTTGTATGAACTTTCAATGTAGAAAGTCTCCTTCCAACATGCACCCAAGATTTGACCCAAACTATCACTATATTTTAGACTAGAAAATATAGTGACAAGAAGTAATATTAGGATTATTACTACTCTAGTAATATGAATATTAGTTGTAGTGAGAGTTTTTAGAGAGAGGTTAGAGAAATATGGCAAAACAAGTGAATTATGAAGTAGTAAGAAATGAACAACCAAAGTGCTCTTTTAAAGACACTTTGGCCGGTCATCAACTCACCAAAAGAGGTAATTTTCCTTCTTATTTTATTCACACGCAAATAGCTTGAGTGTGGGTAAGAAAATGATAATGATCATGTGTCATAACATGTCATAATCACTTGGTGGAGTGTGGAATTAGTAGAGTAATATCACTAGTGATTTTCTCTACACAAAACCAGTGCACATGAGTCTACAATGGACCATTTTGATTTTTGATATTTGTCCCACAAATAATTATAATTAATCATATGTTTAATTATCTTGTATAATTAGATGTTAGCTTGATCATAGAACAATTATATGACTCAAATTAATAATCATTATACACTTAACTATTAAGTGATATTTTACAATTATATCAATATATAATGGGTTCCACAATGTCCAGTTAATTTATTTTACAACTCTTTGTAAATATAATTAACTAATTACCTCTACCTCAAAATATATGCACAACCTCTACTAATTTAGTGAATTAACGATTAATTACTAAATTAAATCTTATTTAGTCGTATTAAAAATAGACGTAAAATTTATTCAGTCAGTTATCGTATAATTGACTAATAAACTTAACCTGAATGAGTTCCTAACTCAATTTCTAATAAATAACTCTCGTACCAAACATATATAAATATTCTAATTTATATATAATATATATATATTATATCTATATCTCATTATATATATATATAATCAGTCGTGATTCCAAGTCCACCTTCAAAATTGAGTCCATGAGTCCTCATCTTGCCCTTTGGATGAAAGAGATGGAGGGACAAGATTAGAACAAGATGGAAGGCTAAGATTAAAAGAAAAATGAATGGACAAGATTAGAACAAAATGAAGGGACAAGATTAGAACCAAATGAGTGGGTTTTAATGACTTTCACCTACATTACGAGTACATAATGATGTAACTTTAGTCATTAAAAGTGTAACTTCAACCATTATTTGTGTAACTTTAAGCTAAAATGTGATTTAGAGTATATAAATTTGAATTTATGTAACTTTAATATAAGTTTATGTGATTTTTACCTTTTTACGAGAGTAACTTTAATCATTAAAAGTGTAACTTCAACCATTATTTGTGTAACTTTAAGCTAAAATGTGATTTAGAGTATATAAATTTGAATTTATGTAACTTTAATATAAGTTTATGTGATTTTTACCTTTTTACGAGGGTAACTTTAGTCATTAAGAGTGTAACTTCAACCATTATTTGTGTAACTTCAAAATAAAATTTGATTTCGAGTATATAAATTTGAATTTATGTAACTTTAAGATAAATTTATGTGATTTTTACCTTTTTATGAGGGTAACTTTAGTCATTAAAAGTGTAACTTCAACCATTATTCGTGTAACTTCAAAATAAAATGTGATTTCGAGTATATAAATTTGAATTTATGTAACTTTAAGATAAGTTTATGTGATTTTTGCCTTTTTATGAGGCTAACTTTAGTCAGTGTAACTTCAACCATTATTTTTGTAACTTTAAACTTTATTAGTGAAACTTCATTTAATAACTGTGTAACTTTAGTCAATTATAGTGTAACTCATGTTTAGGTAACTTTAGTCTTTTCTAGTGTAATTTCAGTCCATACTAATGTAACTATAGTCATTAATTAAGTAACTTCAATCGTTAATGAAAAACTTTAGTCCATAATTGAGAAACTTTAGTTCAAAATTGTGAAACTTTAGTCCATAATTGTGAAACTTTAGTCCATACTATTGAAACTTTAGTACATACTAGTGAAAAACTTTAGTACATACTAGTGAAACTTTATTACATACTAGTGAAACTTTAGTACATACTAGTGAAACTTTAGTATATACTAGTGAAACTTTAGTACATAATAGTGAAACTTTAGTACATAATAGTGAAACTTTAGTAAATATTAATGTAACTTCAGCTCATACTAATATAACTTTAGTTCATACTAGTATAACTTCAGCCCATACTAGTATAACTTTAGTTCATAATTTTGAATCTTTAGTCAAAAAATAAAATATTGGTGAATCTGAAGAAAAAAAAATAGTACATCAGATCTAAAATTTAAAAATCAACCAAAAAAAAAACAAGAAAAAAATAAATATAAAACAAATAGGTTACACAAAAAAAAGGTTAGTAAGAAACGAATCTAACATAAAACATAGATTTGAAATAAAAAATAAAAAAACATAACTAATCTGAAAAATAAAAAACGAGATTTGAAATAGTGGTAGTTTTTAACCCTTTTTCAGATCTAAAACGAGATTAAATAAATTTGATGATACAAATTCAAAAAAACAACCACCAACAATATAAAAAAAAAAAAAGGAAACAATAAAAAAAAACATCAGATTATGAAGAAAATTTTTAAAAAATAAAAAAGAGAACTAAGATGAAATCAAATCCGAAAAGAAAAAAAAAATTGAAATGGTGGTGGTGGGCCGTGCGGTGAGGACATGAGAGTGGTGTCAGGCAATTGTTCACCACAGTGAGAGCCGGTAGTGCGTGGCTGCCTGGGGGTGGTGGCCGGTAGTAGCTGCTGGTGGTAGTGTGTCTGTGGCAGGGAAGGAGGGCGGCGGCGGCAGAGGGAGTGGCACGAAAGGGTGGTGGGGAAGTGGAGGTGGTCGACCACCACCACCAAAATAGAAAAGGGTTAGGATAGGAGGCGACATGACGGAAGGAGGCGGCGGCAAGGGGCGCAAAGAGGCGGCGGCAGGGGTGGTGAGGTGAGAGCGGGTGGTAGTGTGCGGTTGAGGAGGGGGTTGGTGGGTGGTGGAGGAGCGGCGGCGGTGGTGAGGTAAGTAGATCTGGGTTTTTGTGTTGGTTTTTTTTTTTAGAGAAATGTAGAGAGATAAGGGAGGTAGAGAGATAATGAAAATGTGAGAATGAGAGAAAAAGGAGTGAGTGAAGGGTATAAATATTAGGGTTTGAATGAGATGGATTGTATGTGTCTCATAATCTTGACCATTCATTTTGTTTTAATCTTAGCCATTCATCATATTAATCCAAGGGTTTGGATTAGGACTCAAGGACTCAAAAGAGAAGGGGAGACTCATTTGAACCTAACTCTAAATATATATATATATATATATATATATATATATATGTAAAAGGCTATTTAAACTGTATCATATACAAATAATTAGTTTACTGTTTGGGCCTCGTCCTATAGGTGTGACCGAAAGGGGTCAGTTGATCACCGCCGTAATACGACAATAACGTCTAACTCTAGTCAGGTGATCGTTATTGATTTACGTTAAACAACTGACGTGGAGTATCAATATACTAGTCATCCCACGAATATTCTAAAATGAGATTTATTATATAAATGCACTATTGTGGAGGACACTGATCGGGACTGTCGCAAGCCCTGGTCAAAGAAAATTACCCAGACTAGGCTAATAACAAATTAATGTAATTAGGGAAGTATGGGTCGATCCTAAGGGAGATGGTGTTTCCTATAGAATGTGAAATGTCTTGCGATTGGGTCTTATCTAACGAGTATCTGGGTTTTGGGGTTTTGATTTCTAAACTAATAAAAAGCATAAATGAAAACGAAAAAAAAGGAAATCAAAATGAAAACAATAAAGCAAGTGATGAATAAACAATGATAAAAAGAATCTAGGGAAGTACGTTCACACATTTAGATATTGATGAAATTGGATTTAGAACATGCAAATAATTCATTGTGAGTTCGTAAGAATGATGTGTTCATTACATTCATAGATCAGATGGTCTAGCAGGCTTTTAGGCAATTTACTAGGTCTAAACTACCATGTCATGCTTTGTCTATTCAATTCACGTATTTCTACTTTGGAAAAGAATTCCATTTTAGTCAATGATTTTGATCAGGAATCGTTAACTATCGTTATAGTCCAAACATGCATAGACACAACGTTTTAAAAGCACAATTTCTTTTATCCAATTATCATCTTTTAATCAACCTACATGGCCACCCTACACCCTAGAAAAATGACTACTCACTCATGGGGATGTTTAGATCTAAGATGATGTTAATAATAAAAACTAGGATAGACATGTTTATTTGGTTTTGATAATATTTTAAGACTCTTTAATTGGCGATAATAACGGCGCTAAATTGACGATCTAGGGAAATGAAATGATTACAACGATATTGAAATTGAATCTAAAATAACATGTAAAGGAAATAGCAATCAAATAAGAAACATAAAGACTTTAAACTAAAGATAAAATAGGAATACCTAGATGACGATCAACAACGACAATGATGAAATATAAACAACCGTAATAGAAATTCCTTGCATAGAATAGTTGATCCACAAATTACAATACTTGAACCACATAAAGTAGATTACAAAGATGGAATTTTTGTTGATCTAGGCTAAGGATTTGATGTAGAGAAATCAGAAATAAACTAAGAAACTAAGGACAAAAAGGAAGAAGAAAATGATCTAGACAAGAGAAGAGAGGCTAGGTTTCTCTCCTCCTAATCTAGGGTTTTTTTATGTAAAGAGAGAAGTGTCTTGAGATCTGGTGGCTGAGGTATCCTTATATAGCAGTAGGTTTTGTGTAACACCCGGAAATGTACCCTATTTTTCTAGTAGAAATATTTTACGAAATCCTTTCAGCAAATTTAAGTTTTAATATAGAATTTTATGTTCCGAGTCGAATTTAGAATTTCCGAGTTCGTATTTGGAATTTCTGCGAGATTTCATGAGAATCCCATTTTAAGTCGTCTTTGACTTTTCTTGACTTTTAAGTCGTCTTTGACTTTTCTTGACTTTTGAGCCGTCTTTGACTTTTGTTGACTTTTTCCTTACACATATCATACTACCACTTAACCTATTTTCATTCACAACACAATTCAACATCTCCTTCTTCCTTATCAAACCACCAAAACCTAAACCCCCTTCCTTGATCGATCTTAAGATGATCGCTACGTCTTCATTTCTTGCTAGAATTCACGTTAGTTCGTCTCTTTCTTCCCCTCTTACCTTCCTCTATCCGTATTGGTAATAAATTACCGTTTTTCTCGCTTTTTAAATTATCCGTCTTTCTCAAGGTGAATGATATTCATCTTTTATTACCTAATTGTAGGTGGAGACCACTAGGAAGGCTTAGTAATCGATTAAAGACGCGTAAAGGTAACGGTGAAGGGTTACTCGATATCATTTACGTGTTTTACATGCTTTATATGCTAGAATTCGTATTGGATTACGATTAGTAAGTTTAGGAATTATGTTATGGGTGATGATTGTTGTTATTTGATGATTTTGATGATGAATATTGATTGTTGATAGTTGATAGAAGTGAATTATGAAAATTGGAAATGATAGAAATGGTGTTGTTGTTCTCGGGTGGACTCGTGCAGTTTCACTGCATTGACCCTTTTTCGTAGAATGATCATATCTCCTTCGTTACTTGCTGGTTTTGGGTTTGTGACCATTCGTTGGAACCGTAAGAGGATAAGATATCACCTCGACTTAGAATTTCTGTATTTCCATGTCTAGAACTCCAGTTATGACCGTTTGAAGTGGACCCTTGTTTTAGTTAGTTTCCAAACTTGTGTTTTGTGTGTAGTTGTGCTCCGAGCCGGGGTACCGGCCGCCTCCCTCCACACCGGCCTGGAACACGGCTGTATTTTTCTTATAAAATCTCTAAAACTCGTAATTCATATTAGTTCGCGTGATTCGTTTATCGTAAAATTTTACGTAGTGACTTATAATATGCATGTTTTGGATATATGATATTCTTTCGCTTGTATCACATGTTTTGTGACGGTTTTTGGTATGTCCCCCTTTGAGTCGGTTTTTACAAATATTACGGTTTGAGCACTATTTTGTCTTGTGCTTTGTACTCTCATTCCCTTGGCTACCTTCCCGTTCGTAAGGCTGGAATGTCGGAACGGAGAGGTATCCTACTGCTTAAATGCATGTGTTAGGGGGCATACGACGACGTTGTTGGGAGTTGAACGCTATGCGTTGTTCGACCCGGCCGTCAAATGTTGTGTACTTGCGAGGTGGTGTTATTTGCATGTAGCGTACCGCATGTTATGAGGCTTGAGCTGTTTTTCCGCCTCTTTCGTGAATTGATCTACCGAATTTGGGGTACTCGGCATAGATATTGTAAGACCGAGTCTTGGATGCGAAACGTTTATCGCATGTCGAATCGGAAAATGGTTTATTCCGAGATTCTGGCCAGATTTAGACTAGGACCGGATATTTATTATCGTCGGGCTACCAGGAGGAAATTAGTCTACATATACGAAATGTAGCATCGTGTATGAGTTCAGGGAAACGTCTTATCCCGTGGATGCCTGTTAATCATACTTGCCATGTACACGGTGCTAGTGCGTTTCATTTACCGTGAGAGATGTCGTTGTGTCGTCGTTCTTTGAATGCGTGATTTCATGATATTATTCATGGTCATTGCATGATTGGACACCGTCAATGTCTTGGTTCGTGAATGGATGATAATATGTTGGATTCTTTGTGATCATCGCATGACTTGTCATGGTTTGTTTGTCGAGTCTCAATCTTATCAAACTTATACCGCTAACGGTGAGATGCAAGCCCTAGTGAGCGTATTCGGCTGCCTAAGAGTGTCTTCCCCGAGTCTTTGAATAACATGATGGATTCAGATTTGTATTACATATGCTCTTATCTTTATCTATCGAATTGCCTATCTATTCTTATCGTATCTCACATGTATATCTATATATGCATGATTTTACTTTTGTATTTCCTTATATGTACGTTTAATGTGATATGGCTGGGAGAACCCGGAGTTACTCCCCACTGACTGTGGCGTTCATGTTTTTTCATGAATGAACAGGTTGCTTGCATGGATTGACTTTTTGGATATGATATTTTGGGGTTCGGGTGTGAGCTAGCGGGCGTTGTCCCTGGAAGATTAACCTCTAGACGATTTTAGCTTATTTGCTAAACACTTGTTCTTTCTTAACATTTTGAGAGACTCCGTCTCTTTATTATTTTCCGCACTTAGTTGTAATATTTTGACAATCCTCGTTTTATTTAACTTGCATGTATAAAAGTTTTTTTAAAACTACCTATTTCCGCTATATAATTCACATGCTTATATGTTTTATATTTCCGCATTCGCGAGGGTTGTCACAAACACAACCCAATCCCATCTTAGAAGCATCACAATAAACATCAAAGTCTACTCCATCTTCAGGCAAAGTCAACACCGGAGCGGTAGTTAACCTCTTCTTTAACTCTTGAAACGCTGCTTCACAAGCTTCATTCCAAAGAAATTTGGTTTCCTTCTTCAATAACTGAGTCATCGGTCTAGCAAGCTTGGAGAAATCCTTGACAAATCTTCGATAATAACCAGCTAAACCAAGGAAACTCCGAATCTCTCTAATATCAGACGGACTCTTCCAATCCACAACGGCCTCAATTTTAGAAGGATCCACCATCACACCTTCTTTTGAAATCACATGCCCAAGAAAGGACTGTTTAGGTAACCAAAATTCACATTTAGAGAACTTAGCATACCACTTCTGAAGACGTAGAACACCCAAAATAATCCTCAAGTGAATAGCATGCTCATCTTCGGACTTGGAGAAAATAAGAATATCATCAATGAATACCACCACACACTTGTCAAGATACTCACTAAACGTGCGGTTCATCTGATCCATAAAGATAGCAGGAGCATTGGTCAATCCAAATGGCATCACCTTGAACTCATAATGACCATACCTCGTACTAAAAGCGGTCTTTGGAATATCAACGTCTCTAACCGGAATTTGATGATAACCCGATCTCAAATCAATCTTCGAAAAAGTAGAAGCACCCTTTAATTGATCAAATAAATCCTCAATTCTAGGTAAAGGATACCTATTCTTGATTGTAATCCGATTCAATTCACGATAATCGATACACAATCTCATAGAACCATCCTTCTTCTTCACAAAAAGAAAGGGAGCACCCCAACGAGAGGCACTTGGTCTAATAAAACCCTTTTCAATCATATCATCCAACTGCTTCCTTAACTCTTTCAATTCAGACGGAGCCATACGATAAGGAGCTTTGGCAATTGGACCAGAACCAGGAACAAGATCAATAGAGAATTCAACATCACGCTCGGGAGGGATCCCGGGCAAATCTTCAGGAAATACATCAATGAATTCTCGAACAATAGGCACATCTTCAATACTTGGCAAAGATGTATTTGAAGAAGTCACAACACACAAGAATGCTTTGTAACCTTTTCTAACCATACTTACCAACTTCAAAGCGGAAATTAAAGACACACCTTTACGGGGATGAGATCCTTTATAGGTTATTCTAACACCTAAAGGACTCTTTAAGAAAATCTTTTGATCACGACACTCGAACCTAGCATGATACATAGCTAACCAATCTATACCTAATATAATATCAAACTCTCCTAGAAGAAACTTAAGGAGATTTGCGGGAAAGATAGAACCCGAAATAGATATTGGTACATTTGGATAAAGGGTTGAACAAGAGATAATATCTTCGGATGGTAAGGATATGGGAGTATCCTCACTAGATGTAGGCTTGATACATAATTTACTATCATAGGTTGATGACACAAAAGACATTGAAGCACCGGTATCAAATAAAATAAGACACGGTTGCTCTATGATTGAGAACATACCCGTAATAATCTCGGGATGAGCCTCGGCTTCAGCACGGCTCATGACAAAGATTGAACCCTTAGGCTTAGGAGGAGGAGGCAACTTTCGATCAGGGCAATCTTCATAACGATGACCACCCTTCTGACAAAAGAAGCACACATAAGGCCGGTTGGAACAAGTCACACCGGGATGGAATGGTTGTCTACAACGGCTACATTGACGACCTTGAGCTTGGGGAGCATAAGGCATATGAGCCACATTTGAAGTCGCTCTAGGAATAAAAGGAGAAGGATTCCTTGTATTGGCATTGGAAGAAGGATTAAACCTCCTCTTGCTAGCATAGGAATTAGAAGAAGACGGAATAAACAGCCTCTTCCCAAAAGCATTCGGCCTAGGAGCATAAGAAGGAGAGGGATTATTCATTAAAGCTTCATCTCTAATAGCATTCACTGAATTTTCAGCCCATAACGCATCATCGTAAAGATCTCCAAAGGATGCGGTACCCCTTCTCACTTTACTTTGAAGAACGGCATTCAACTTGTTACGATAATAGAAAGCTCGATCTTCATCATCACGGATAAGCCTCGGCGCAAAATGAGCGAGCTTATTAAACTCCGTAGTAAACTCTTGAGCCGATAGGTTGCCTTGTTTAAAGTCTATGAACTCTTTGAGCCTTTGTTGTTTAAGCTCCTTAGGATAAAATCTACCCTCCACAAGAGCTTTAAAGCAAGCCCAGTTAAAGTCCTCTTCAAGAGTTGCGGTGGCACTTGTGATAGCCCACCAGTTGTCGGCTTCCCTCACCAGAAAGTGCTTTGCGATCCTAACCTTGTCCTCTTCTCGGACTTGGTATAGATCAAATTGTTTCTCCATCTCACGGAACCAATCAGATAACTCCGTCGGATCCGGCTCTCCACCATATGGCACGATCTTACTCCTTGCAATTTGTCCCGCCACCCATGCATAGCCACCTTGATGGTTGTCCTCCCTTCTAGGGGGAACTTGGTTGGCATTAGCTAAAGCGGCATCTTGCTGATTTTTCAGCACTTGAGCAAGAGCTTCCATCATAACATTCTCAGCTAATCGTGGTCTAACCATCTTCATAAGAAACAAAAACAAATTAAGTTACTCCTATCAATTAGCATAAACAAATAGACTACCAAGAAAAGTCCTTAACTTCTACCCAATCTCTCATTTATTATTTCAAGGTCAAGTAGTTTAAGTTAGGGTTCACGTGTGTGCGTCGGGAGCGATAAAAGCTCTGATACCAACTGTGACAACCCTCGCGAATGCGGAAATATAAAACATACAAGCATGTGAATTATATAGCGGAAATAGGTATTTTTAAAAACTTTTATACATGCAAGTTAAATAAAACGAGGAGTGTCAAAATATTACAACTAAATGCGGAAATACAACAAAGAGACGGGGTCTCTTAAAATGTTAGCAAAGAACAAGTGTTTAACAAAACTAGCTAAATTCGTCTAGAGGTGAACTTCCAGGGACAACGCCCGCTAGCTCACACCCGAACCCCAAAACATCATATCCAAAAAGGCATCCAAGCAAGCAACCTGTTCATTCATGAAAAACATAAACGCCACAGTCAGTGGGGAGTAACTCCGGGTTCTCCCAGCCATATCACCTTTAACGTACATATAAGAAAATACAAAAGTAAAGCATGCATATATATATAGATATACATGTGAAATACGATAAGGATAGATAGGCAATTCAATATATAATGATAAGAGCATATGGAATATAAATTCGAATCCATCATGTTATTCAAAGACTCGGGAAATACACTCTTAGGCAACCGAATACGCTCACTAGGGCTTGCATCTCACCGTTAGCGGTATAAGATTGATAAGATTGAGACTCGACAGACAAACCAAGTCAAGTCATGCGATAATCACAGTAAATCCAACATATTATCATCCATTCACGAACCAAGACATTGACGGTGTCCAATCATGCAATGACCATGACTAATATCATGAAACACGCATTCAAAGAACGACACAAAAGACCATCCTCACGGTAATGAACGCAACGATAGCATCGTGATAATCAATGGCAAGTAGGATTACAGGCATCCACGGGATAAAGCATTTCCCTGAAACTTCATACACGATGCTTACAAATTTCGTATATGTAGCTAATTTCCTCCTTGTAGCACGGACATAAAATACGGTCCTTGTCTAAACCTGGGCCATGATCTCGCAATATAACGTGTATTTCCTATCGACATGGCGATACATTTCGTCATCCAAGACTCGGTCCTTACATATCTATGCCGATGACCCACTTCGGTAGATCAATTCACGAAAGATGCGGAAAAGAGCACAAGCCTCATAACAAGCGGTACGCTACATGCAAATAACACCACCTCGCAAGTACACAACATTTGACGGCCGGGTCGATCAATGCATAGCGTTCAACTCCCAACAACGTCGTCGTATGCCCACTAACACATGCATTTAAGCAGTAGGATACCTCTCCGTTCCGACATTCCAGCCTTACGAACTGGAAGGTAGCCAAGGGAAATGAGAGTACAAAGCACAAGACAAATAGTGCTCCAACCGTATCATTTGTAAAACCCGACTCAAAGTGGGACATAGCAAAAACCGTCTCAAAACAT